>JACEEZ010000869.1:774985-784985 GCA_016584305.1 Chionoecetes opilio | reverse complement strand
TCAGGTTAGGTTACGTTAGGTTAAGGATAGGGTAAGGTAGATATTATTGCTTCTGATGGTAACTTTGCGTGGGAATCACAATGAGGGTATTTTCGAGAAGTTCCTATGGTTAGTTTCGGAGCTACAGCCAAGCGTCTTCACTCAGAAACCACATACTCGCATAAAGAACGGGAATATGCGTCCGGGGTGGGGAACCATTTTACTACCAAGGGCCATTTGGATATTCATGACATCATATACAAAACTCATACTACTCATATTACTATGTTAAAAGAATAGCCATTGTAACAATGGAAATAAAATTCTGATTCTGATTCTGATTCTGATTCTGTTATCTAGGGTAGGCTGCGGGAGGCCTCGAGGAGTGGAAAAGAAGTATGAAGAAAAACAAAACTAGATTGAAGAAGAATGAAGATTGTGAAGAGATGAGAAGAATAGGAAACCATGAATGCAAAACTGTGCAACGGCTGAAAAAGACGAGGGACGAACTAGTGGGTGTCTGAAGCTGAGGAGGAACACTCAAAGGTTGGACCCTGAGAGAGAGAGAGAGAGAGAGAGAGAGAGAGAGAGAGAGAGAGAGAGAGAGAGAGAGAGAGAGAGAGAGAGAGAGAGAGAGAGAGAGAGAGAGAGAGGAAGAGAGAGAGAGAGAGAGAGGAGAGGGGAGGGGAGGGGAGAGAGATGAGAGAGAGAGAGAGGATGAGGAGAGAGAGGAGAGAGAGAGAGAGAGAGAGAGAGAGAGAGAGAGAGAGAGAGAGAGAGAGAGAGAGAGAATCCAATACGACGTTATATTCAGCCGGGTTTTTTTTCCTTTTTTTCCTTCAGCACGATTCTTTACTCTTTCCTCTCTCCTGAAATCCCTGAAGAGCCACTTTGCGTCTATCTTCATTATTGCTCTTGCTTCGCTTCCCATGTATTCTAACTGTTCGCTTCGCTTAGGAAAATACAAAGGAAATAGAAAGCGGGAGTACCATGGAGTTGATCTTTTCATGGTTGTATCTTAACTCTCATCCCCTCTCACACACACACACACTCCTACACCCACTCATTCCACACTCCTTCACTCTCACTCCTACCTCACACACACACACACTCACTCCTACACCCACTCATTCCACACTCCTTCACTCTCACTCCTACTCTCACACACACACACACACTCCTACACCCACTCATTCCACACTCCTTCACTCTCACTCCTACTCTCACACACACACACACATCACTCCTACACCCACTCATTCCACACTCCTTCACTCTCCCCTATTTCCACCCACCACCACTCCTACACCCACCATTCCCACCCCTTTCCCACTCTCACTCCACTTCACCACACCCCAACACTCCACACTCATTCTTTACTCTGTCCCCTACTCCCCCAAAAAAAACCCCACCCACACCCCCCCCCACACACCCCCAAACACCCCTTTCCCCTTACCTCACACTCATTTCCCTCAAAAAACCACTAAAAAAAGGGGCCCTTTGGCCCCCATGAGCACAGAGCCATCAGTGCATTCAACCCTCGCAGGACAGGATCGGGAAAAGGGGGACAGGGACAGGCAACAAGATAAAAAACAGGCACTAATATCACCTTTTGATATATTTTTGGCTGTAAAATCGACCTGTAAACTATTTCCGTGCTGTGATTAAGAGGTAAATAAGAGTTTGTGTTTCCCTAATGTTTTAAAATTGCAAAATGAATCCCCAATTTTTGTTTGGGTTAATTTAAAGGACGCTAAAGGGTTAGGGATTTTAATGAATGTCCGCATATTTTAATTCTTTTTTTAATTACTAATAAATCAAATTACTCTTTTCTTTTTATTCTTACAGGGGTTTCACCCAGTTGTATTTTACAGGGCCTGAGCTACACTGGTATGGCCCCGTCTCCATAGCTACATTTTATCTTTATTCCTTAGTGCTTAGTTTTGGGGGGGAACCCACCCCCCGGGGAAAAGCGGGTCCCAAACCCCCGGGTTTTTAAAAACCCCCCCCTTTTTTGGGGGGGGGGGTTTTTTTAAAAAAAGCCCCTCCTCCCCCCCCGGGGGCCCCCCTTTTTTTTGGGGGCAAAAATTTTTTCCCCCTTTTTTTTTAAAATTTTTTGGAAAAAAAATTTTTTTTTGGTTTTGGGGGGGGGCCCCCAAAAAAAAAAAAAATAAAAAAAAAAGGGGAAAAAAAAAAAGGAGAGGGGGGAAAAGGGGGGGGAGAGAGAGAGAGAGAGGGAGAGAAGGGGGGAGAGAAAAAAAGGGGGGGGGGGGGCGGGGGGGAAAAAAAGGGGGAAAAACCCGAAACCCGGGGGCGGCCGGGGGGGCCCCCCCGCCAAACCCCCCCAAAAAAATTTAAGGGGGGGGGAAAAAAAAAAAAAAAGGAAAATTTTTTTAAAAAAAAAAAAAAAAAAACAAAAAAAAAAAAAAAAGGGAAAGGGGAAAAAAGGGGAAAAAAAAAGGGAAAAAGGGGGGGGGAAAAAGAAAAAAAAAAAAAAAGAGAGAGAGAGAAAAAGGGGGGGGAAAAGGGGGAAAAAAAGGGAAAAGGGCAACCCCCCAAAAAAATTTTTAAAAAAAAAAAATTTTTTAAAAGGGGGTGCCCCGGGGAAAAAAAAGGGGAAAAAAAAAAAAGGGGGGGGGGGGGAAAAAAAAAAACCCAAAAAATTTTTTGGGTTTTTTTTTAAAAAAAAAAAAAAATTTTTAAAATTTTTTTAAAATAATAAAGGGGAAAAAAAACCCCAAAAAAATTTTTTTTTCCCCCCCCCAAAAAAACCCCCCCCCCCCAAAACCCCAAAATTTTTTAAAAAAAAAAAAAGCCCCCCAAAAAAAACCCCCCAAAAAAAACCCCCCCCCAAAAAAAAAAAAAAAAAAAAAAAAAAAAAAAAAAAAAAAAAGGGAAAAACCCAAAAACCCCCCCAAAAAAAAAAAACCCCCCCCCCCAAAAAAAAAAAAAAAAAAAAAAATTTTTTTTAAAAAAAAAAAAAAAATTGGAAAAGGGTTTTTTGCCGGGGGGTTTTTTTTTGGGGGGCCGGGGTTGAAGGGGGGAAAAAAAAGGGGTTGGGGGGGTTTTTTTTTTGGGGGGGGGGGGTTTTTTTGGGGGGGGGGCAAAAAAGTGAAATTTTAAAATAAAGGGAGGGGAGAAAAAATAGGGGAAAAAAGGAGAGGAGGAGGGAGAGGAGAGGAGGAGGAGGAGGGGGAGGAGAGGAGGAGGGGAGGGGAAAGGAGAACCAAGGGATTTGGAAAATAATTAATAAAAATAATTAAAATATATTTTGATTTAAAAAAAAAAATTTAAAACAAACCACCACACCACCCAAAAAAAAGGGGGGAAAAAAAAAAAAAAAAAAAAACCCCCAAAACCCCGAAAATATGTGAAAAAAATAAAATAAAATAATAAAAATAAATTTAAAATATAATATAATAAAAAAACCCCACACACACACACCCCCACCACCCCACCACCACCACCCCCCACCAACCCCCCCACCACCACCACCCCACCACCACCACCACCACCACCACCACCCCCACCACACCACCCACAACACACACACCAAACCACCACCACCCCCACCACCACCACCCCCCCCACCCCACCACCACCCCAACAACACACCCACAACACACACCCCCACCCACCACCACCACCACCACCACACAACACACACGAAAACAACACACAACCACCCCCCCAAACCACACCCACCAACCCACCACAACCACACACACACGAAATAACCCACCCCACCACACACCACCCTAAAAAATCTTACAAAAGAACCAACTTAAATTTTGTACAGAAAAGTGTTGTTTATTTTGTGGTGTGTGCGTGTGTGCGTGGTGTGTGGCGGGATGTGGTTTTGGGGGGGGAGGGACAAAGGGGTCAGGGGGGGTTTGGGAGGGCGCAGGCGGGGGGGGCGGGGGGGGGGTTTTAAATAGGGAAGGGTCAAGTGGAAAAAAAAATTTTTTGAGATGATATCATTTTGGGGATGGACGTGAAAAAATTTGAATATATATTTTTTTCATTTTTCTACATTTGGTATGCTAAAAAGTTCTGGTTTATTTATGGGTTTTTTCTTTTTTTTTTTGGGTTTGCATTTCTTTTTTGTTTTTTTATTTCTTTATATTTATATTTCTCTATTTATTTCTGTTGACTTCATATTTTTTTTTTTTTTTTTTTTTTTTATATTTTAATTTTAAAAATTTAATTTTTATTAAAATTTATTTTTAATTATTTTTTCCCCCATTTATTCTTTTATTTTTTATTTTATTGTTATTTTTTTAAAAGTTTTATTCAAAAAAACAACAAAATTTAAGTAAATTATTAATTTTTATTATTAACCCCCCAAAAAAAATTCAATTTTTAAAAAAAAATTATTCAAACAAGAATTTTTAAAAAAGTTTTATGAACATTCTTAAATAAATTAATTTTTTTATTTTAAATTTTATTATTATTATTTTTATATTATTATTATTATTAATATTATTTTTATTATTATTATATTTTATATTATTAATTATTTTATTTTTAAATTACCCTTATTAGGCTACTATTATTTTATATTATTATTATTATATTATCTTTATTATTATCATTATTTTTAAATTTATTTTTATTAATTATTATTTTTCATTTTATCATTTTTATTATTATCATTATTATTATTATTTAAAATCATTGTATTTTTTATTATTATTTATTATTTTTATTATTTACTATTATTATCTTATATTTTTATTATTTTATTTTTATTATTATATTTTATCATTATTATTATGATTATTTTATTTTTTTTATTTTATTATTATTTTTATTATTTATTATTATTATTTATTTTTTTATTATTTGACCCAAAACACCACCAGCAAAAACCCCAAACCCCCAAAAACACACCCAAACACCCCAACAAAACCCAACACAACCCCACAACACCCCCAAAAATTTTCCCCCTTTCACACCAGTAACTTTTGCCACCCCCCCCCTACAAAACCTCCGACCCTTCCTCCCCACCATACCCTAGCCCCCCCTTTCACCCCCCACCACCCCTTCGCCCTCTCCCCCCCCCCAACCATATACTACAGCCCCCTTCCCCCCCCCCAACCCAAAAACCCCCCGACCCCTCCCCCCCCCACCATATACTAGAGTCCCCCTTCACCCCCCCATCATATAAGAATGAAAAGAAGGGGGGGAATCTTCCCCAAAAAGAAAAACCCAAAAAAATAAATTTGGCCCCCATTAAAGCAAGGGGAGAAAGGGAGAGAGGGGAGAGAGAGACAAGAAAAAGAGAGACGGGAAGAGGAAGGGGGAGAGAAAAAGGGGGAGAGAGGAGGAGAGGGAGGAGGGGAGAGGGAGAGAGTAGTGAGAAGGGACAGGAGGGAACCCCAATATGATTTCTTGCACTATTTTTATCTCTCTCTCTCTAACACGCACACAGTTTCCCTGGAGATTTTAGTTTGGGGCCTACCCCAGGGAAAAAAAAAAAGAAAAGAGAGTGCTCGTTAAATAAAATGTGTGACAGGGGAGAAGAGAGAGAGGGGGAGAGAGAAGAGAGATAAAAGGGGGAGAGAGAGAGAGAGAGAGAGAGAGGGGAAGAGAGAGAGAGAGAAAAAATGAGAAAAAAAAAAAAAAAACCCTCGGGGGGAAGAAAAGAGAGAGAGGGGGAGACCCTAAGTAGCACATCTCTTAAATTTTACCCCCCCCCCTCCCCAAAACCACCACCACCAACCCCCAAATCACCCCCCCAAAAACCACCACCCCCCACCACCACCCCCCCCCCCCCCTAACACCACCCACCCCCCCCCCCAAAAAAACCCACCACCCAACCCCCAACCCACCAACCACCCCACCACCACCACCAACCCCCAACCCCCACTAAACCCCCAAAACCCACCCCAAAAAAAAAAAAAAACCATACCAAACCAAACCCCCCCACCACCCCCCAAAACCCCAAACCCTTGGGGGGTTGGAAAAACTTAATACCCCCCCTTTTCAAAAAAAATAAAATCCCCCCCTGGTTTTAAAAGGGGGCCTTTCTTCACCCTTTTTTTTTTCCCCTTTAAAAACCAAGGCTTTTTGGGGGGGGGGGGGGGGGGTGGGGGTGGGAGGGGGGGGAAAAGGTTAAACCCCGGGAAAAGGGAAGGGAAAAGGGGGGGGAAAAATGTGTTTAAAAGTTTTTTTTTTAGAAACACTTGACCGAAATTTTTTTAAAAAGGAAAGAGGCAAAGAGGAAAGGGGAGAAAAGGAAAAAAGGAGGAAAGGGGAGGGGGGAAAAGGAGGAGAGGGAAGAGGGAGAAGAAGAAAAGAAGAAAGGAGGGAAGAAAAAGAGGAGGAAGAAGGAAAGAGGGAGGGAAAGAGAGAAGAAAAAGAGAGGGGGAAGAGGGGGAAAAATGAGAGAGAGAGAGAGAGAGAGGGGAGAGAGAGAGGGAGAGAAGAGAAGGGGAGAAAGAGAGAGAGAGGGTGGGGAGAGAGAGAGAGAGGAGAGAAAAGGGGGGAGAGAGAGAGAGAGAGAGGAGGAGAGAGAGAGGGGAAAAAGGGGAAAAAGAGAGAGAAAAGGGGAAAGAGGGAGAGAGAAGAGGGGAAAAGAGTAGAGAGAGAGAAGAGGAGGGACGAGGGGGGGGAGAGAGAGAGGAGAGGAGAAGAGAGAGGGGAGAGAGAGAGAGAAAAGGAGATGAGAGAACAATGGGGGGGGGCTTGAGTAAAAATAAAAATAAATGATTGAACAGGGAAGGAGAAAGAGAAGCAGGAAAAAGATCAAAATAAAGAGGAGGAGAATGGAGGAGAGGATGGGAAGGAAGAGGCCAAGAGGGTGAAGGAGGAATAAAGGTAACGTCTTAACATATTTGTACATTTCGACCCAAACATGAAAGGTATAAATTTTATGTTGAAATGTATGCAAGTTTATTTATCTATGTAAAATTATGCATGTTTTTAATAAACTTGCAAATATATCACAGCACCATTTCATGAATATTCAAGTTTATGTCAAGTTACTGAAACACAAAATCTATGGCCAGCATTTCTTCACTTATTGGAATGAGAAATTAACTTATTTTCCCTCTTTTCTTTTGCTTAGTTTTGCCTCGAGTGTGCTTTCAATAAGGTTGTGGAAGGCAATCAAGGTTATTTACAAGACGAGAAAAACATATAGGTGTTATAGTTCCTTTTTACAACACCATTATCACCACCACCATCACCACCATCACCAATACCACCACCACCATCATCATCACCATCACCACCAATACCACCACCACCATCACCACCACCATCACCACCATCATCACCACCACCACAACAATCATCATCAACACCATCATCACCATCACCACCACCACAACCATCATCATCACCACCACCACAACCATCATCATCACCATCATCATCATCACTATCACCACCACCACCACCATCATCATCATCATCACAGTCACCATTTTCACTCCTCCTATGTCTATCTATCTATAAACCTCTCTCTCTCTCTCTCTCTCTCTCTCTCTCTCTCTCTCTCTCTCTCTCTCTCTCTCTCTCTCTCTCTCTCTCTCTCTCTCTCTCTCTCTCTCTCTCTCTCTCTCAACATAACAAGATACATTCCCATCAACATCAAAAAGAAATCGCCACAAAAAAACACTCAGGCGACCAACGAGAGAGAGAGAGAGAGAGAGAGAGAGAGAGAGAGAGAGAGAGAGAGAGAGAGAGAGAGAGAGAGAGAGAGAGAGACAGAGATTCTTTATAGTTATTTCTTCGTTACATACATAGGTGAGGCAACAGACTGTCCCCACACACCCACCAGCTGACAAAGGCTAATCCCTCTCTCTCCATTACTCTCACTGCCACTCTCCCTGGATCTCAAAACTCTCTTTTTCCCCTCACTCTCCACTACCAGATCCCCTCTTTTCCCCTCCCTCTCCCCTTTCCTCCCCTTCCTCTCTTCTCTTATCCTCCCCTCCTCTTATTTTCCCCTCTTTCAAGCTCTTCCCTTCCCTCCCCTCACTCGTCTCTCCCCTCAAACTCTCATCCCTCTCCCCTTACATACTCTCGCCTCTTCTTTACTATCTCCCCTCCCTTCCGCCTTCCACACATACAAACATGAACAATTTACTCACTCTCTCTTCTCTCTCTCTCTCTTCTCTCTCTCACGGCCTCTTGTAGCTTCCTTATGTTCTCTCTCTCTCTCTCTCTCTCTCTCTCTCTCTCTCTCTCTCTCTCTCTCTCTCTCTCTCTCTCTTCTCTACGGCCTCTTGTAGCTTCCTTATGTTCTCTCTCTCTCTCTCTCTCTCTCTCTCTCTCTCTCTCTCTCTCTCTCTCTCTCTCTCTCTCTCTCTCTCTCTCTTGTCTTGTGGGTAGGTAATGAAGCTAACGAGGGAATATTCGAGTGAGAGACAAGTTAGCAGAAACGCCGCGCCGCTGTCTCACTACATACACAAAAGGTTTCCTGTATAGTTAAGGATACTCACACGCGCACTGGCTGGTTGGCTGCGGGACTATCAAGATTACTGACTCGACTGTAAACTGACATAAGTAAAGCTGGTGATCGCGTGTCCAGTGCGTGATCAGGCCGCGGGTGAATGACAAAAAATAACACAAAATAATAGTGATAATAAATACATTAGCAATTTTTTCTGATTATTCTTGACTTTTGAATGACTTTTTGTTGGTCTGTCTAAACAAAATGTGTTTCTATTGTACATTTATTTTCGGTAAACTTTTCTTTCACTTCCATATTTTTCTTTCTACTTCCTCCCTCCTTCTCCACCACTAAATTACCTTTCCTCCTCCTCCTCCTCCTCCTCCTCCTCTTCCTCTTCCTCTTCCTCTTCCTCTCTCCTCCTCTTCCTCTTCCTCTTCCTCTCCTCCCTCCTCCTCCTCCTCTCTTCATCTTCCTCTTCCTCTCTTCTTCCTCCTCCTTCCCACCCTACCTGTAAAAATCTTTAATCTTTTCAACATTCTGTGTGTCTGTCTGAATTCTCTTCTCTCTCCTCTCTTCTTCCCCCTCTTCTCTCTTTCTTCTCTCTCTCTTCTTTTGAATCTCTCTCTTTTCTCTCCTCTCTCTCTCTCGCTTCTCTCTCACTTCTTTTCTCCGACTCTTTTCTTTTAGATCTCCCCACCTTACTCTAAGTCTTTATTTACTCGCAAAAAATTAATTGACAATTACAGATTTAGCTCTTTCTCTTGTTTGTTAATCGGCAAAAAAGGGAAGTACGTGTGTGTGTGTGTGTTGTGTGGTGTGTGTGTGTGTGTGTGGGTGGTGTGTGTGTGTGTGTGTGTGTGTGTGTGGTGTGAGTTGCAATTCTACATTTTCAATTCTCTCTCTCTCTCTCTCTCTCTCTCTCTCTCTCTCTCTCTCTCTCTCTCTCTCTCTCTCTCTCTCTCTCTTCTCTCTCCTGAATTGTTTCTATTCTTTCCTTCTCTTCCCTCTTCTCTCCTTTATCTTGCTGTCTCCCTCTTCCATCTTTCTCTATCTCCTATCTCTCTTTTTTGACTTTCTTTATTTGTGTTCTTTCGTCTTTTTTCTCTTTACTTCTCTCTCCTCTCTCTCTCTCCTCTCTCTCTCTCTCTCTCTCCCCTCTCTCTCTCTTCTCTTCTCTCTCTCTCTCTCCTCTCTTTATATCTTCGCTCTCCTTCTTTCCACTTATCTCCCCCTCCCCCTTTCTCCCCCCTCTCCCCTCCCCCCCCCCCCCCCCCCCCCCCCCCTCCCCCCCTTTTCTGGAGGACGGCCAAGCGTTGCACTTACTCCCCTCGGCCGCTTCCCCTCTTTCATTGGCCGCCGCAACCTGTGTTACGAAAAGATAAATGAATAAGCACCCTGTTCAAAAAATAAAACCAGAAAAAAAAAATTGCATGATAATTCAGGTCCGTTTTTTTTTTCCCTTTTTTTTTCCCCTCTCTCTCTCTCCTCTCCTCTCTCCTCTTTCTACTCTCCTCCTTCTCCTCTGGCCTCTTCCCTCTTCTCTCTTCTTACCTCTGATCTTGATCCTATCTTAGGCAATTTGATGGATTCGGTCTAGGAAGGAAAGGGAAGGGA
>JACEEZ010000869.1:754985-769985 GCA_016584305.1 Chionoecetes opilio | reverse complement strand
CAAGGAACAGGGAGGAGGAGGAGGGGGGGATTGTGGGGGTCATGACATCAAGAAACTCACTCACTCAGTAACCTCATAATATTCCCTTCATCATATCGAGGTCCTCCATATACTGTACAATACGCCATGAATACGCATATAAATAATCTCACTCAGTCATTCAAACACGACGAGTGAGTAAAATATCACAAGGGAAAACATGATGACACAAGATGGCTGGCTACTCACGGTTCCGCGCAGCAGTGGGCCTCCTGCACCTAACATCCGGCCTGCTTCCTGCCTTCACCCGGCCTGCCCGAAGCTTACAGGCAGCCAGGGTATCTCAACACACCACAATACAAACGGTAACACTATATTTGGATACGCGAACCCTATAATTGCGTTACAGAGCAAGGAAATAGAGGATAGCGGTAGACCACTAGCCCTGGGCACCGAGGCCGCCACAGCTGCCGCCCGCCTACTGCCTCCCAAGTCCCGCTCAAGTTCACAGACGCAAGTACCAAACCAATCGCAAAACCTCGACTCTTTAGTTCTTTTTACGTTTTTCTCCTTGATTCTTGTACTGTGACTTGCTTAACTGGTGTCCATAGTGAGCTTTTAGCGTTGTTTTGATGACTGTAAACGTGCCAGATATATGTATAGCTTGATTGTTGAAAGAATTAAGATCACAAACTCTTGAGTAATTAACTATGCTTCGATTGTTTCGAAGTATCTATGAGATGTATGAGAGAGAGAGAGAGAGAGAGAGAGAGAGAGAGAGAGAGAGAGAGAGAGAGAGAGAGAGAGAGAGAGAGAGAGAGAGAGAGAGAGAGAGAGAGAGAGAGAGAGAATATTTTGGAGTTTTATGAGGATATTAATATTAACTCAGAATAATTTTTTTTCTGTATGCCTTCGGGTGAGAATTTAATTATTATTATTATTATTATTATTATTATTATTATTATTATTATTATTATTATTATAACACTTAGATATGAAATAATTTTATCCATTTAAACTGAACTCTTAAGACATTAAAGAAGTGAATTATAACTACTTATCTATACAACTTACTATTTAACCCCTTCACGCCCAGATCTTTCCTTGGCTATAAAATATTGTCTGTTGTTAGCCATAAAATTACGAAAAGTGACTGAATACATCAAATTAGTTAGGGGACAAGGATACTAAACAAGTCATAGCTATAAAATAATGCTTATATTAATTAAAAGCGTCTAATGGTACCCAAATTACAATGAAAATTACGTTCTGGGACTCAAGGGGTTAAACTCAGCTCTCATGACATTAAAGAAGTGACCTATTACCACACTTCATCACACTTGCTTCATAACGAGGGAATATTCCACGCGTTTCGGAACATGTCAGTCACTCGTGTATTTTTGATGACGTCACTCGTGTACTGATGAAGTCACTAGTGTAGTGATGACGTCACTCGTGTATTGATGACGTCACTCGTGTACTGATGACGTCACTCGTGTACTGAGGAGGAGGAGGAGGAGGAGGAGGAGGAGGAAGCAGACTGTAATGAGGATTTGAATGCTGGTGGAAATGAAAAGGACTAAAACAAGGAAGAGGATGAAGACAAAAATGACACTGCTAGGAGGAGAATCAGGGAAGTAGCAGGAGGATTAACAAGGCAAAGAGGCTGAAGAGAGGTCTGATGAAGCGTCTTTTGAGCTCTTGAGGGAAGGTATGAGGTAACGAGCTCCCTGGCTGGCCTTTGAGAGAGCACGTCATTAAGCTCCATTAAGCCACTGAAGACGTCTTGAGATTACCTGTGTTTCTGGCCAGGTAGCTTCACCTTCTATTGTTTCCCCTGAATACGAGAGAAAAAGAGAGAGAGAGAGAGAGAGAGAGAGAGAGAGAGAGAGAGAGAGAGAGAGAGAGAGAGAGAGAGAGAGAGAGAGAGAGAGAGAGAGAGAGAGAGAGAGAGAGAGAGAGAGAGATTCAGATTCAGATTCAGATTCAGATATTTATTCTCCATTTGACAATGGTTATTCTTTACATGTTAACATATAAAAACAATATCATAAGAATATAATATATTATATAGGCTTAACTCTATGTAGGATATTCGTCCATAGGGGATTCGTCATTGAAAAATAAGGGAAAGATAAAAATTTAAAACTAATAAAAGAATTCCATAATAAAAAACAATAAATTAAAATATTATTTGTTAAAACACAACTCAGTAGGTGCTATGTGTCAAATTGCTCACTTAAAAGATGATTAAACAACTGTTTTTTAAATGAGGATAAGGTGTTAGCATTCCTAACGTTTGTGGGGAGAGTGTTCCATAATTTTGGTCCTGCCACAAGCACAGACCTTTCTCCCATGTTGGTATTAGTTTTAGGGACATACAATTGTTGTTGTTGTCTGGTAGGAAGAGAACGTATATCTCTTACTGTTGGCAAGGACATTAGGTGTTCAGGGATATATCCGTTGATGATGTTGTAGGTCATTATACCAAGTTCATATTTGTACTTATTATATATTTTTAGCCACCCGAGCTGCCTCAAAAACGGTGTGGCGTGGTCACGCTTTGCTCCGCCGCCCAACGCTACTTTAGCAGCAAAGTTTTGCAGCTTTTGAACTTGATATAAGTGAGTTGTATAAGTGGCACCCCATATTTTGATGCCGTAGTTAATGATGCTCAAGACAAGAGAGTGAATGGATATTAGTCGTGCGTTTTTGTTCAAATTTTCTTTGATTCGGTTTACATAAATCAACGTACCAAGAGTTTTCCTTCTAATTTCATTTATGTGGCTATCAAAATTCAAATAATTATCGAAATGGATACCAAGATTTTTTAATGATTTACTTGGAACAATCACGCATCCGTCAACTCTTAAGCAGGTGTTGGGTGGTATTTCGGAGATATACTTTCTGCTTCCCACAAACATACACTGGGTCTTTTTAGTGTTCAACATCAAACCATTTGCATGGAAGTAGTTTTTAGTTAGGGCCAGTGTGTTTTCGCCCCTGAGGATGAGCTCATCAAGTTTGTCAATGGTACCGGTATGTATGAGCTGGGTGTCGTCAGCATATTGGAGTACATGACAGTCAGAGATATAGTGTGAAAAATCATTAACAGAGAGAGAGAGAGAGAGAGAGAGAGAGAGAGAGAGAGAGAGAGAGAGAGAGAGAGAGAGAGAGAGAGAGAGAGAGAGAGAGAGAGAGAGAGCGAGCGAGCGAGCGAGAGAGAGAGAGAGAGAGAGAGAGAGAGAGAGAGAGAGAGAGAGAGAGGAGAGAGAGAGAGAGAGAGAGAGAGAGAGGAGAGAGAGAGAGAGAGAGAGAGAGAGAGAGAGAGAGAGAGAGAGAGAGAAACGAGAACATTGTGAGGCAAGGGAACGAGGCAGTTAGAAAAAAAAGGATTGAGGAACAGTAAAATAAATAAAAAGGAGATGGTAGATATGCTGCAAGAAGAAAGGGAGAAAAAAAAATAAGAAAAGGCGAAAAATTGGATAAGACACAGTGTACAAAACTATTCCCGGCAGATTAAGCCTCCTTACCTTTGCCTACTTATATCATTTTTGTTATGGTGGGGAAGGGTGTTGGGCTGATGCAATAATGAGACATTGACCAAAGAATGAATGAATGCCTATTATTGTATCTGTAGGTGAGGAGAAAGAAAAGCCAGAAGATAATAAAAGGGTAGGAACAAAAGCTCTCAAGGCAATTTAGTTCAGAAGGAAAGGCGATACACAAACTCTTGAAAGGTTTATTGCGGGAAGTTTGGAAAAATATATAATTAAGGCAGAAAAATCCATCATTAGAGACAAATTGGTGTGAGAGAGAGAGAGAGAGAGAGAGAGAGAGAGAGAGAGAGAGAGAGAGAGAGAGAGAGAGAGAGAGAGAGAGAGAGAGAGAGAGAGAGAGAGAGAGAGAGAGAGAGAGAATAACACCTTGGGAATATTGTCCTGTATTGCACTGGGGCAGGATGCGTTCAGTGGTGCATGAATATAGGGCAATAATGTGGTAATGCTGCTGCTGATGATGATGGCGGTGGGGTGAGAGGCTCCTTGACGCGAGGTTGGAGTTGAACATATTGGAACCACCGGACAGCTTGGAGCTAGGCAGACACTGTAGTAACCAATCACCGTGAGCTTGGTGTTAGAGACACTAGTAGTGATGATGTTGTAGTTGAGTGTGTGCCAAAAAAGGATTTGATGCTATTTTGCTAACTCCAAACTGATTGTAGGAAATTTTTATTATTGGGGACCTGCGTCAACGCGAGGCACACTGGTGTGTATAGAAAGTCTAGGCCATGACTCCCAAGACTGAAGAGCAGCGTGTTAGTGAAAAGACCCAGGAAGGCAAGTGTGGGTGTTGCGCCGGCCTGAAGAAGGCGTTCAGGACCCTCGCCAAGCTGTGCCGCAGGAAGTGCTGCGGCTGCGGCAAGACACGCCGCAAAGACGCCGTGGAAAGCGTCGAGGTGCTCGACGTCAAGACAGAGCAGCAGGGATCGCCCGCCCTGCCGTAGGAGGACTTGAGCCGCCACCAGGAGCACAGTGCGGAGGTTCTGCCCGAGCCCTGCCTGGTGGTGCCTCAGGACACCTGCCTCCCTGAACCGCTCCTCGACGCTCCACAAGAGGCAGCGCTGGAGCCTCAAGAGTTTATGGAATCCGTGGACAACGGTGACCACCTTCCCGGGACTCTCGTCCAGCAGCCGCAGCGCAAGAAGGTGCGTCGCCGCCGCCGCCGTGTCCGTGACGACCAAGAACAAGCCGACGGTCTCGGCTGGCAAGTCGTCTGCCGCAAGAAGCAGAAGAAAACTGTTGACAAGGACAGTGTTGAAAAGCAGCCTCCAAAGGCCGTGCAGGCCACCACTTCGGAGGCCATCGCGGCCCCGGAGGCCAACACCGGCACGACAGTCAAGGGCAAGGAGACAACGGCGCCTCCTGCCTCCAAGAGCAGGAGGCAGCGCCGCGCCCTCGTCCCTCCCCCACACGTCCCCCGAGACGCGGTGGGACAGTCGTGGCTGGAAGACACAGTGGACACGGTCCTTGTCGTGGCCCCAAACATGCGCCAACACGTGATCGGCCCGCGCGGCGAGACGGTGGACAAATTGTGTCAACAGTACCCGTCGTTGGCAGTGCGCGTGCCTCCCCCTCACGACACTGTGTCGCAGGAGGTGGTGCTGAAGGGCCTCAAGAGCCAGGTGTCCGCGGCTGCCAAGGAGCTGACGCGGCACCTGCAGGACATGGAGGCAAAGACTCGCGAGGCCGCCGAGCGTCGGCGGCAGAGGCAGGCGGCGTGCGTGGCGGTGGTGGAGGTTGCCCCGGATCTGCGGCGCCACGTGGTGGGTCCTGGGGGCGCGGCGCTCCTGAAGCTGGCGCAGGAACACCCCGGCGTGAGGGTGACGGTGCCGCCCCCCACCGACACCACCACCAAGACCGTCACCATCAGGGGCCCGCCAGCCCAGGTGGCGGCCGTCAAGGACTCCATCACCGCCCGTCTGCAGGTGGCGCAGCAGCGGCGGGAACAGCAGCGACAACAGCGTCAGCAGTAGCAACAGCAGCGTCAACAACGTCACCAGTAGCGGCAACAACAACAACAACAGTGGCAGCAACAGCGCCCCGCCAGAAGTGCTCGGCCTGCCACTGCCACAAAGACCACAGCGCCTGCAAGAACCACTGCCACAACCACCACTGCTACAGCCACCACAACCACTGCCACAGCCACGGCACCGTGAGGGGCGACACAACCGTGATTCAGTAATAAATAATAGTACGTAACTTGTCTAAAACAAAACACTAAATTTACTAAAGTACCATAAAAAAACCATAGGAATTCTTAAACACTATTCACAACCGTGATTTTGACCAAGGATTGTATCAAAGACCAAAACTCCCTAACAAGTTTGCCAGGTGATGAGTCTTTAATTAGGCATAAATAAGGCCGATCAGCTACAACCCAGCTAGACGTCGGCTGAGGAGGTTTATCCAGCGCGGGAACGTCCTCAACAACACACCGACAACCAGCTGCTTATCACAAACTATCGCTTGGACGGTGCCAGGATTGATTTGAATTTCATTTTATGCCATATATCATTCAAAACTACATTTATCTTTTTTGTAACAGTTGTAAAACCGTACTTTCTCTATATAGTAATTCCTTTTCTCCAATCATACTTATGTAGATTTATATTTTAGCCTTGTTCATATAGTACAGCAGTTTGTGATAGTGACAGAGGGACTTTCTCTCGTCATGGGTGTGAGCGAAATGAGAGGGATGAACGGTGAGTGTGTCATTACGAAGTTTGATGTAAAATAGTGACAAGGGATAGAAGAGTTGTGGAAATTCAGTTTGATTGCGTGCTAATTGGTGGGAAGAGAAGCACGTAGTTGGTGTAGTAGAATCTCGGTGTAGTTAAAGGGCGAAGTGAAAGATGAAAGGATCAGGGCATTACAGATGTATGGAAAACTAATTACAGGTTAGGAAATGCATCTGCCGTGTTGAAAAGGGACGTGAAACTGTTTCTTGCAGGCTATAGCTATCAATGAGAGAGAGAGAGAGAGAGAGAGAGAGAGAGAGAGAGAGAGAGAGAGAGAGAGAGAGAGAGAGGAGAGAGAGAAGAGAGAGAGAGAGAGGAGAGAGAGAGAGAGAGAGAGAAGAGAAGAGAGAAGAGAAGAAGAAGAGAGAGAGAGAGAAGAAATAAGAGAGACAGAAGACAAGACAGAGAGAAAAAAAAAAACAGATAGACAGAAACAGAGACAAACATGTAAACAACAGACAACACAGAGAAATCAACTAACATCAGAAGACATAACAGAAACAGACAGACAGCAACAAAAAAATGATATACAGACGACAGACAGACAGACAGACAAAATACAGACAAATGGACTAGCAAGGCAGGAATACGACAAACCAGAAGACAAACAGAAGAGCTAAACACAGGAAAGGATTAAGGCAACAAAGACACAGACAAAGACAGAAAAAGGAATAGAGCAACAAAGGCAGGGATAGGGGCGTAACAAAGGCAGGGATAGGGGCGTAACAAAGGCAGGGATAGGGGCGTAACAAAGGCAGGGATAGGGGCGTAACAAAGGCAGGGATAGAGGCGTAACAAAGGCAGGGATAGGGGCGTAACAAAGGCAGGGATAGGGGCGTAACAAAGGCAGGGATAGGGGCGTAACAAAGGCAGGGATAGGGACACGAAGGCGTAACAAAGGCAGGGATAGAGGCGTAACAAAGGCAGGGATAGAGGCGTAACAAAGGCAGGGATAGAGGCGTAACAAAGGCAGGAGATAGACGTCGTAACAAAGCAGGGATAGGGACGTAACAAGGAAGGATAGGGGCGTAACAAGGCAGGATAGGTCCTAACAAAGGCAGGGATAGGGCGTAACAAAGGCAGCGATAGAGGCGTAAAAAAGCAGGACTAAGCGTAACAAAGCTGCTCAAGACAACAAGCATAAACACACAAGCAACAAGCCGGAAACACAAGGCAAATAAAACATTCAGACAACCGCACACACACACACACACACACACACACACACACACACACACACACAACGCACACACACGCACCACACACACACATACACACACACCCACACACACCCACACGCACACACACACACACACACACAACACAACACACACACACACACACACTAGAGACTAAAAACATCACAAACAACAAATACAACACACGGCCAGCGCACGAACAACGAAACACACACCAACACCAACCCACACACACACAACACACACAACCACACGCACACACAACACAGATAAATATATGAGATCAGTAGATAAGTAAATCATATTCAAATAATAACCAGAATAATACAACGGTCCAGGCTTTTCTACCAAAAAAAGAAAACATCGAAAATTGCCAAGACATTTTTCTTGCCAAGCACCTGCGTGGATGCATGTTGATGATCTGCGACGGAAACACCAAAGTGCCGGACTGGGGCGCCCAAAAGTAATCAGATAAAAGGAGGCGAGGCAGGAGCGAATAGTTAAATCAATTAAAGTATAAAAGGAAACCTCTACGAACTAAACAAAAGTATACTTATCTATTCGTCAGACATCTCAAAGAAAACGCGCCGAACAACGAGAGCAAATCAGCCTCGGAGACAGTTTCGGCAACGTTCGACCAAGCTATCCCTTGCTGAAGGCAACATTGGCACTTCCCAAAGCGGATTTCCACAACCAAAGCCACCCACGTTCCCGACCCGAAAAGGTTGGTCTCAAGCCTTTGCTGTACGACACCCACAAGTGCCCACCGCGGGCGTTGGCTAGGACTTCTGGCGAGTTGCCCAATCTAACATCGTCTCTGAGCCTCGGCGAGAGAAGGTGACGGGCGCTCCAGGACAGACCACTACTCTGGCTGCTCCACTCCGGAACAACGCGCAACAAGCTGGGAGACCTCAGCGGCCCTGTGCCCTCCTCCTCACAGAACAGGAGCTACTATGACCTCAAAGGTGTCTCCGGTGTGGGTAGCGCCGAGCGGGAGCAGGACACCCTTTGCGCGCTTCCGTCAGACAGGATGGCGGGCATGTCCTCGAGGGGAGACGAGACGCTCCACCACACGGTCGCGGAACTGAACACCTACGCGGCTTTCAACCCTGCCTACGAGCACGACGAGCCCATGAGCGGCGGCTCTGTTGGGGCTCGCATTGGATCCTCTGAGATCGCCGAGTATATGGAACAACTCCTTGGTACCACGGAGCCCTCGGAGAATGACCAGTCTGACGAGGCCTCCGAGGCGAAGACCAAGACCTGCAAGCGGCCGGGGAAGCACCCCTCGGCGTGAAACAAGTCCAAGACCCATAAGCAGTTTTTTCATCATACCCAACAGTCTTCGTCCTGCTAACGTTTACTTCTTCGCGCCGGCAGCGTCTCTCCGGCGTCATATCTCTGTATATAGTGTCTAGATGGAGAATGAGGAGGAGGAGGAGGGAATAGGAGCAGGGGGAGGGGAAACAAAAAGAGGAAAAAAACAGTAGGAGCAGAAGTAGGAGAAGGAGGAGGAGAGGGTAGAAAAAAAGATAGTAATAGTAGGAAGAGGAGGAAAAAGAGGAGGAGGAGGAGCCATTAATCGGGGGCAACAAGCAGTGCCACCGTGGCCTGTCTTTGCCAAGTCTGAGTGCCAAGTGAGCGATGATATCAAGGGTTTGGGAGACAAGGACTCCTGGGGACATCCTTCGGTGCCAAAGCATTACCTATCCGTCCCTGCCATGCGTGTCTTCCCAAAGCAGTTCAAAGACAGTGATCGAACTCAGTGTAAACCAAAAACAAAAACCATACTTGATTCCTGACAGTGATGGAGTTGTTTTTCTTTTTCTTATGTGAAGAGCAAGGCAAGAAGGAAAGTGCAGTCTCTCTCTCTCTCTCTCTCTCTCTCTCTCTCTCTCTCTCTCTCTCTCTCTCTCTCTCTCTCTCTCTCTCTCTCTCTCTCTCTCTCTCTCTCTCTCTCTCTCTCTCTCTCTCTCTCTCTCTCTCTCTCTAGGTTTTTATTTATCTTTTGTTTTGTTTTAATATATTTTCTTTCTTTTTCTATCGTTTTCTTTGGCTGATTCTTCCTTTCCTTCTTCCTCATTTTATTTTATTTTCCTTATTTTGTCTCTCTATCTTCTTATCTGTCTTATTATAAATCTTACCTTTCATATTTTTTACATCCTCCTTGCCTTATTATCCCTTATCATTATTGGACATTTAAATCCAAAACCATTCCAATCCATAATCATCCATTGACGCATTTCCTTATTTTCTTTCATATTTTTCTTATTATATATCTTAACTTATCATTCTCTTACCTTCTTTATCCTCCATTCCTTATTTTCCCTATCATCATTGGACATTTAAAACCATAACTATTGTCTATTTCCATCCATAATTAGCACAGTTAGGTACAGACGTGATAATATACATAGACGTGTTACAGACTGTCATCATTTGCCATGGATTCATTTTCTTTTTTCCCTTTTATTCCAACACTCACAGGAAAGTATTACGTGCGTATCAGGACAGCTGGGACCACCGCTGTCGACTGCTGTTTTGCTGCATGGGAAAGTCAGATGATTTCAGAGTAAGTATAACCTTCAAAATACGTACTATTGGAACTTACCAATAGAAGAAAAAAATCACAAGCCATAAACAACATTTTTTTTAGCTTGCATGTGTTTTTGTGTGCATATATATAGTTTTTAGTAGATGTAACCTTGAAAAGATGTATTGGAACTCAGCCATTGAAAAAAGACCTACTAATCAAAATAATGTAAAAATAATCAATAAGAAAAAGTCACTACCGTAGATAACAGTAAAGTCGCCACCTGCAGTCATGTCGCCAGGCGCCATATATTACGAATTATAGCATTACTACTGATTTGTATGTGCCACTGAAGATGATACACAGTAGTTTATATCATGACTGTATAATCTACACTGTTTCAGTGTTGTTTTATGCTTTGTAGCTGCAAGTATAGACGGTTTACAATTTCACTACGCGTTTTTTTTCTTCGGGCGACGACGACAGCGGTACGACACTAAGTAAATAAACACTAGATGGCGACTCTACTGTTGGTAGCCACTTTGTAGATATTTTTGTCATTTGTTCATTTATAGCCCTACTATGACACAGATGAAGACACAAAATGACACAGACTCTCCAGATAGCCCCTTCTAACTGTCCTGAAATTATGGATGTAGAAATGTAAGTATTAACGCCACCACACGTCTGTAAACAGAAAAAAAAGTTGTCCTGGCGACTTTACTGTTATCTACGGTAACATAAACTACATTTTTTTCAAGCTTGCATGTTTTGCTTTTATATATATAATTCTTACCTAATTACATGTTCACAGGATTAGGTTAAGCTCGTCCCCATCTTGTTATACCACTGTTTTATCATCATATTCTATTTTTTCAGTTTTTCTATCACTACAAATATATTCAATTTAGCATACTCATTTATTTCACATTCTAACATCAATTAAGTATTTCAAAATTTCATGTATAATTATTTTTTTTTTTTAAGACATCCGTAATGGATTGTGAGGGAATCGAACCCACACCATTAGTTGATGTTTTGCCTACCGTAGATAACAGTGAAGTCGCCACCTGCAGTCATGTCGCCAGCCACCAAATATTACGAATTATAGCATATCACTACTGATTTTTATGTGCCGCTGAAGATGATACACAGTAGTTTATGTCATGCCTGTATAATCTACCCTGTTTCAGCGTTGTTTTATGCTTTGTATCTGTAAGTATAACTGTTGCGCATTTTGCTTCTCACGTTTTTCTTCGCGCGATGACAGACCGTAGCTCATCACCTTTCGGGCGGCAGGACACAAGACTTGCCAGATCTTTCAAACTTGAATAGAATTTGTTTTCACGTTGGCAGAGGAATTTTTATATATCCAAGCATCTTCCGCAGCTAATATATATAGAGACTTGTTTTACTATACCTCTAATTTCCCTGAATTCCCCAGAGTGGTGACTCAACTGTTGGGTTAAAATCCTAGCTGGCGACTTTACTGTAGTAGGTATAGCAATTAAGGTCGCCACTCGGTTTTAGTTTTGTCATTTGTTCATTTATAGCCCTAATATGACACAGATGAAGACACAAAATGACACAGACTTTCCAGATAGTCCCTTCTAACTTTCCTGAAATCATGGATATAGAAATGTAAGTATTAACGCCACCACACGTCTGTAAATAACAAAGAAACGTTGAACTGGCGACTTGACTGTTATCTACGGTAGAAGCACCAACACTTTACAACTGCTGAGCTGTGGGGCCCCAAGTCTCATTTGTTTCATGTCTCACACGCTACATCCCGCTGCCATCATTTTATAAGTTTATTTATTTAATCAATCATTTAATTATTTCATCATTGGATACTATTATACCTTCGTGATATGTTCAGCTAAATCAAGGTTATTATTTCGCCTCTTTTCTGGGTTTCATTAACTTTAATAAAGCAAGAAATCGTGCATTATGTTCCACGGTGTGTGAGGATTATAAAACAAATGGACTTCTATCATTGAACGGTAAAGAATTGCCATAAGAAATAATGTTGGTTCATCTTCAATAATAATTTCCTTCATTATTTATTTTTATAGTCACATTTTGCATAGTTATAAAGCATAACAGTTTATTCTGAAGACAAAAATAATGTTATGCCTTACCGTAGATAACAGTGAAGTCGCCAGTTCTACGTTTCTTTGTTATGTACAGCCGTGTGGTGGCGTTAATACTTACATTTGTACATCCATGATTTCAGGAAAGTTAGAAGGGGCTATCTGGAGAGTCTGTGTCATTTTGTGTCTTCATCTGTGTCATAGTAGGGCTGTAAATGAACAAATGACAAAAATAAAACCGAGTGGCGACCTCACTATACCTACTACAGTAAAGTCGCCAGCTAGTATTTTAACCCAACAGTTGAGTCGCCACTCTGGGGAATTCAGGGAAATTAGAGGTAAAGTAAAACAAGTCTCTATATATATTAGCTGCGGAAGATGCTTGTGTAGTGGCCAAAATGACCATCTACACCGTTGTCACCATTATGTAGTGGTCAAAATGACCATTTACACCTTTGTCACCATTATGTAGTGCCCACCTTGGGAGTGTACTCTACAGTCCTGGTTACTCCGCTGCCACCACCCACATTAAGTGGGAAAAAATATATAAATGAACAAAAATAAAAGATTTAAGAAAATATGTAAGTACTGGTTGGAAACTGAATGACAACGCGTTAATATATTTCTAATTATAATATATTTAACTCTTACTGTCTCACTTGGTAATTATTATACATTCACAAGTTATCTTAATATTAAGTCTTCCTTCCCTCGTAGCGATACGCACGCGAAATGCTCAAGTCGTTATCCTAATATAGTTTACTATTTTTGGTAACTTCGGTTGCACTGTCACCACATTAACGATACGCACATGTAATGCTCAAGTCGTCATCCTAATCTAGTTTACTATCTCTGGTAACTTCAGTCGCACTGTTACCACTTTAACGATACGCATGCGTAATGCTCAAGTCGTCATCCTAATATAGTTTACTATCTCTGGTAACTTCAGTCGCACTGTTACCCCTTAACGATACGCACATGTAATGCTCAAGTCGTTATCCTAATATAATGTATACGTAGTCTATCCCACTTCCAACGTTTCCCTCTCACTTATTTTTTCTATTTCCTTCTTTCTCCTTGTCCTCACACGGCTGGCTGTGACATGTTGTGGTTGCCCCCTCTGCTAATTTGTGAGCGCCTGGCCCCCTGGTCCGCCAACAGCATCCTACCTTGGGACCCTAAGTAATACACTTTATTAGTCCTGGTCAACAAAAGGAATCACCAGTAAGTCATGTCTACATCTCTAGTTAACAAACATTTCATAACATACCTTTACCAAGGGCGAGAATATCACCTCCCCACAGGCGACTTAACTCAATGAACGTCGAGCTGCTTCTAAATTTATCCTAACCTAGAATCCCCGTTCTCACCTCGTTTCGCTACGTGTCTAATTACTACTGGCTTAAAATATAAGCCTAACCAGTGATTCAGGACTGAGGCGTGGAGGAAAATTCCTCGTTAGCTTATTGATACTTATGTGTTATTTCATCTCTTCCCCTATTAATGTAATTTCTCGCGTTACATAGCTTCTTCCCCCCCCAAAAAAAAATTCCTTATGCCTCAGTCCTTCATCAAGCATCCTACCGGATATCTAACTAAAAATAAAAAATAAATTATCATATACATCACACATAATTTCATATAAATTTTCTTAGGATCTTCTATCACTTACAAACAAATATTCTCATCCTGCATTTTCCAATTCTTCCAACAAATTTACAACAAAATGAGATAGTATGTATTCTTAACTTATCACTTCCCTCACCAAGAGTAGATTTGACCAGTTTGGGGAATACCCACTTTAAATGTGATGACTCTACTACCTTGAAATGAGAACCTTCTCACTTCCTCTCTTATTTGTTAAGGCCGAAACCCTATAGAGTCGCAACTGGACTCGTCCCTCTAGTCTGTAATGGTTATTTTCTTTTACCCCACCAATCCTGGGCGTAGGTGCGTAGGGAGAAATCACGACTGGATTTACTCCATACCCTCAATACTTGGGATAAGGCTCACCTCCTTTGCGAGGCATACATACTCCTGCGTCTATCACCCAACGAGCAAAGCTCAGAGCCAAGCACATCCTTGGGTCTAACGACAACCTAGCGGGTTTAGTGTTCAGTGCAATCTGTGTGCACCCTCTAAAGCAAAAATAAAATGTTTAAGCCACTACAAGTCTGTCTAGGGGACCTTCCTCAAAATCTCTCTTTCACTAGAGAAAGTGGTGAACGTTAATCTCTTTCTCTCTAGAGGTTAACACTTATCGCCTGTCATCAACATTGTTCTAAGTATCTCCTCACTGGTCTCCTCTCTCTAGGTGGGGGTTGCTCAAGTTCTTCTTCTACAACTACTATCTCTGCTGGTTCCAACAGCCAGCCATCTTGTCCTACATATCGCTTAATTTGCTCGGCCGCGCGCTGTACATGTTTGCCGTTAAATATATTTTCTAATACATATGAACCTCCATCTCTCAATACTTCCACCACTTTGTATGGTCCCAACCACTTAACTGAAAGTTTTCTATTGGTGCCCGTCTCAAAACGTTCTCTTTTTACCCACGCCAACTCGTCTTTTTCCAACCTTTCCTTTTTCCTTTTCACATTAGCTTTCTCCCGCCATTTTCTACCTCTCTCCAAATTTGTTCTTTTGATTATTTCGTGTGCCACTGTTGTTTCATCCTCTGAGTCAATTTGTGGTAATTTCACACTAATCAACCTTGGAGCGTATCGGGAAAAAAAAGCATAGAAAGGTTGGGTACCCACTGTCTCATGCACTGCACTATTTAATACTCTTTGAGTTTCTAAGAGATAATTGGGCCACCTATGAGGATAACCCTTGCACAGGTTTGAGAGAATTGTTTTCATTGTTCGGTGCATCCTTTCTGAGATACTATTACCT
>JACEEZ010000869.1:719985-749985 GCA_016584305.1 Chionoecetes opilio | reverse complement strand
CTTATTTTAAGTTGTAAATCTAAAGCTGCACTCTTTTTTATAAGTGAATATTCGTTTCCTGTGTCTAATAAAACTTCCATGACGTGATCATTAATGGCTAAGGGGATTATTGGGGATTGATGTTTAACTAGTCACCTGGAGTTCACTTTCCTCCCAGGACAACTTGAACTGCCTCTCCTACATCCTACTCTCCAACAATCGAAACAAGCGTTGCTACTTGGCTTCCTTCGATAGTCTGCGATTGAGTGGTTGTTCATTCTACAGTAGGGGCAAAACATCTGGGAACTCTTTCTCCAATCTGAACTGGGTAGTTGCTGGTCGTTACCTACTACCAAATCTTGTAATTCTCTCCCCATTCCTTCCATCTGTGCTTGCAGTTCTCTTACCTCTGACTGACTAGCTGACAGTCCCAGTGACTGTTCCTGTTTATTGGGAGGACTACTCTGGGAAGCGGGTGTTATTTCTGATAACTGCCGGGGCTGGTTTACCGCGTATCCTATAGTCTCTCTTCCGATAATGATGGCTCTCTCGGTCTCCACTCTCTCTATGAATTTTTTCAACGGGATTTGTTCATCCATAAAAAGCTCTAATTTCTCTTTACTGTGGTTTGGTAATCCTCTTAACAGTTTAGTTTTAATGATTTTATCCCTACGGGGAATTTCTCCTGAATGTTTTGATTTCGCTTCCAGTATGGCGTATTTGCATTTGAGTTTATTTGCAAAGTCTTGTGGATCTTCCATCCAGTCATACTTGACTTCAGAAATACTGTTAAGGATTCTGTCGACATTATTGTCTGTTAGGTCATCGCATAACCAATGAGTTAGGGTGTCCCATGATCTAAAGTTGTACACACTGAGGGCATTCTGTACGTATAGTGCTAACTGTGGGTCCACTCTTGTCATAAGGATACTCTTTCTCTCCTCCAAATCCTCTGAACAACTTTCTACCTGGGAAAGGAAAACTGTCAACCTTCCCTCTGCTTCTATACCTTGTAAATCCCCGAGGTTCAGTATTTGTATATCTCTCGGTTTTATTAATGATCTCATTGGTCTCCTAACTTCCTGCTCCTCCTCCTTATTTTTCAAAAATAACTCAACAGTTTCTTTCGTCTTTGCTACTTCTTGTTCTAGCTGACTCATCCACTTGAATCGCTCGCATTGTTCGGGACGGGTTTCGACTCTCTCGTGTGTTACTCCTTCCTCCTTCTTAAAGTAATCGTCCAGACCATTTCATCATTCCTGATTTAATGCAATCAAATCATAGCCATTAACGAGTATATCAACAACACGTCGTCACTGTTTGTATCCAGTCAGCCGTTTTTAAATAATCCGCAATCAAAATCTGCAAATTCTCCGAGTTTTCAAAACGCTCTCAAGGTTTGCAGACGCTCAGGCTCAGGCTCGGTGACGTACCATCAGGGAGGCTCATCTTCCCGCGCTGATCAGAGAGGCACGTAAACACAGAGATAAATATAGTACTTGAAGATATTTGGGTGTTTCTGATAGATTTTTTTTGCTATATGCCACATGCATGCATCCTTTATGGGTGCAGCAAGACAGCTGTGCCTTTCGAGAAAAGTTTGCACACGGAAAGGAGTGGCGTGTGTAGGGTGATACACGCCTATAGTGTGTTGGGGCGAGCAGTTGTGTTGAGAAACGGCGCCCCCCTGTAAGACTAACTCAGTCCAACACTATACCAGACCAGGTGGCCCTGTTAGACAGGGACGCCAGGACTGGCAGCAGCGGTGGACCACCACGACTGTGAGGCTTTGCCTCTTAACAAGACCAAGTAAACCAGTTGTGGAGTGGGCGTGCCCTGCGGTGAGAGACCCTGTGTTGGTGTGTGGCTGTCACACTTTCTGCCTTCCCGCCCGCATATTTTCCAACTCTATGCTGTAGTTAATGCTAGTATGTGGTTTCCGAGTAATGACGTTTGTTTGTAGCTCCAAAACTAACCATAGGATTTTCTCGAAAGTACCTTCATTGTGATTCCCACACACACATGGTTTAACCTTATTTACCAATCCATGTTTTGGAGAAGTGCCAGGTCCTCCTGCTGAACCTCAGGCTCTGCTAACACCTGTTCATCCACCTCGTACTCGGGCTCAAACATAGGATTCCATGACAATCTGAGGTTCGTTTTCCTCATAGTATACGCGACCAGCGTCATTTCTTTCGATGTCAGATTGAGCATCGTTCTCTAGATGTCACAGCGACAGATTCACTGTCTGACACCGAAGTACAATCGCTCATCATAACATTTGCAGACAGGTGTCAGACAGAGTGTCTGCGGGCGTCCCTGTTCTGACGTCATCAATAACAGTGGTAGCCCTGATGGAGGGAAGATTTTTTTTTCGCGCGCTTTTTACAAAAGTCGTGTTTTTACGGAAATAAGGCCTGGAAATCAATTATTTTTGGTGGATTAGGTGTTTTGAATGTACATTCAACATAATTCGGCAAAAAAAATTTGGGTCTGGACGATTACTTTAAGCTCTCTACCAATTGCTTCCTTTTGGAGGAAATCCTCCAAATCCTTTACTGAAAAACCCATTAAATCCTCCATCTCAAAAAAAAATGACTACCGTAAATTAAAAAAAAAAAATTCTTTCCCTGATTTTTTCAACTAGTGTTGGGCTTCCACGGTGGCTATTTAACTCACGACAGCCCTCTGAAGTTGCTTACTTGCTGGGGGCGTCTTCCAAGCCTCAACACTGATTTACGCATTCTATTACTATTTACGGTGGGTGACCCGGCCCTCCTAAAGCCTGCACTACCGCCCATGCCTGATAGTTGTGCGTGATTACGCGCTTCTCCCCTGTCATCCTGGCGCTCTATAAACTACTGTTATGTTAGGATCATCTTCCTCCACGGTCTGAACGAACTAGTCATAGTCACTAACGCTACTCTATACACCTATATGTACACCTATATGTACACCTATACTATGCACACACCATACTGTACAGTATGTGATCACTGGGTAACTGGCACTTGGAAAAAAAAAAAAACTAACAAGGCGTTAGTCAGCACGTGGGTACGCGGAAACCATCGAATGGATCCAAACCGCTGCCACCAAAAATGTAGTGGCCAAAATGACCATCTACACCGTTGTCACCATTATGTAGTGGTCAAAATGACCATTTACACCTTTGTCACCATTATGTAGTGCCCACCTTGGGAGTGTACTCTACAGTCCTGGTTACTCCGCTGCCACCACCCACATTAAGTGGGAAAAAATATATACATGAACAAAACTAAAAGATTTAAGAAAATATGTAAGTACTGGTTGGAAACTGAATGACAACGCGTTAATATATTTCTAATTATAATATATTTAACTCTTACTGTCTCACTTGGTAATTATTATAGCTACATTCACAAGTTATCTTAATATTAAGTCTTCCTTCCCTCCTAGCGATACGCACGCGAAATGCTCAAGTCGTTATCCTAATATAGTTTACTATCTTTGGTAACTTCGGTTGCACTGTCACCACATTAACGATACGCACATGTAATGCTCAAGTCGTCATCCTAATCTAGTTTACTATCTCTGGTAACTTCAGTCGCACTGTTACCACTTTAACGATACGCATGCGTAATGCTCAAGTCGTTATCCTAATATAATGTATACGTAGTCTATCCCACTTCCAACGTTTCCCTCTCACTTATTTTTCTATTTCCTTCTTTCTCCTTGTCCTCTCACGGCTGGCTGTGACATGTTGTGGTTGCCCCCTCTGCTAATTTGTGAGCGCTTGGCCCCCTGGTCCGCCAACAGCATCCTACCTTGGGACCCTAAGTAATACACTTTATTAGTCCTGGTCAACAAAAGAAATCACCAGTAAGTCATGTCTACATCTCTAGTTAACAAACATTTCATAACATACCTTTACCAAGGGCGAGAATATCACCTCCCCACAGGCGACTTAACTCAATGAACGTCGAGCTGCTTCTAAATTTATCCTAACCTAGAATCCCCGTTCTCACCTCGTTTCGCTACGTGTCTAATTACTACTGGCTTAAAATATAAACCTAACCAGTGATTCAGGAATGAGGCGTGGAGGAAAATTCCTCGTTAGCTTATTGATACTTATGTGTTATTTCATCTCTTCCCCTATTAATGTAATTTCTCGCGTTACACTTGGATATATAAAAATTCCTCTGCCAACGTGAAAATAAATTCTATTCAAGTTTGAAAGATCTGGCAAGTCTTGTGTCCTGTCGCCCGAAAGGCTACTTGTTTACTGTCTGTCATCGCGCGAAGAAAAAACGTGAGAAGCAAAATGCGCAACTGTTAAGGCGTATTTTGTGCGTCCCCTTGGAAGTAAAATTATACTTCTTTAAGCTCCGCCCCTGCTTGCCATCACAAAATACGATTGTAGCGCTGCCAGACGCTTCTACAGACGGAGCCGAAGGAAAATGTATCGTACATTCACTGGGAGAGCCAGACAGACCTCGCTCTCACAACCTTAAAAAAATTACCAACTGTAATTCGAAGACGTACGGAATCATGGTACATCATGTTGCCATCATGGAAGACAGCAACAATTTATCATTTACATATATCACTTTTCCTCTCTTCTCTTTTCTGCCTTTCCCTTCCCTTTCCTTTCTTTTTCCATTTCTTTCCTTCTTTCTCTTCCCTTTTTTTCTCTTCTCCTCTTTTCTCTTTTCTGCTCCTGCCTCAAATCTCCAGGCGTTCGCCCTTTTCGGCAGACCGCTATAGATTAGGTTAGGTTAGAAAAACGTTAGGTTAGGTTAGGTTTGGTTAGGTTAGGTAAGGGTTTCGTTGACGTCGGGAAGGGTAACTTTGTGTGGGAATCACAATGAGGTTATTTTCAAGAAAATCCTGTGGTTAGTTTCGGAGCTACAGCCATGCGTAGTGGGCCGCCAGCTGCCGAAATCGGCGAACGCATGAGGAACCCTGAGAGCACCTCAGAGCACCTCACCTCGCCTCTCTGGAGGACTGTGGAGGTGTTCCTATATCCATTATGTACATTTTGTGGGTAACATTCCTGTGTAAGTTATGACAAATGTACCAGTTACATTGCATTTTTAAAGTAATTATAACTATTACTAAAGAGACTGTTTATTATTTTAGTGTATTATGGCCAAATTACAAGTTTTATCGTGCTAGCCACAAGTCTTAACAAAGGTTCGGACGCATTGAAAGATTGGAGGGAGTGGAAAAATTGTTCCCAGATGTCGCTGGAGAATATTAATATTTGTGACATCATTAACTGCTGAGTTGTTGTATATATCCGATCAACGTGTTGAACTTACTCCTAATTAAATACAGTATCCTTTGCATGTCGTGAGCATGTAATGAATGTTGAATTGGGTGCGAATTAAAGGAAAAGAGAAACATTTACGGGAGGAGGTCTGATAAGATTTTCTCATGCGCGCGATCTGATTGGCCAGGCTCTTGAAACCACCACCCACACCCACGACTGTATATTTTTACAGGAAAAGAGTAAAATTTGGTGCCGGGAGAGTCTCTGCTCAGTTTTCTGTACACGCAAAAGAGTAAAAAATAAGTGGGCGGAGCTTAAATAAGTAAAATTTTACATCCAAGGGGACGCACAAAATACGCCCTTATATTTGCAGATACAAAGCATAAAACATCGCTGAAACAGGGTAGATTATACAGTCATGATATAAACGACTGTGTAACATCTTCAGTGGCACATAAAAATCAGTAGTGATGCTATAATTCGTAATATTTGGCGCCTGGCGACTTCACTGTAGGTGGCGACTTCACTGTTATCTACGGTAAATGAAACCGAAACAAACCATCACTGAACCATAAAAAAACCACTCAAGCTCAAGCTCAAGCGACAAAGCAAAAAAGTACAGGTCTGGGTGTGAAAATTGGAGATGAAGTGTTGAGTGTACTGATGTATGCAGATGATGTGGTGATCCTTAGTGAAAACCACAATGAGCTACAAGAGATGCTGAATGTTGTGACTGAGTATGGAAGGGACTTCAACGTTAGGCTCAGTAAGGAGAAGAGTCAAGTGTTGGTGGTGAATGGGGATGACTCTGATGGTGACAGGATTTGGATGGTGGGTGGGAATGAAATAAAGAGAACGAAAGAGTACAAGTATCTGGGTATTTGGTTGGATGATAAAGGCTGTGAGAAAACTAAACATGAGAGGATAGCTAGAGCCAACCAGTGGGTTGGAAGGCTAGGCAGTGTGGCAAGATGTCGGGCCAACAAGTATGAAGTGGTGAGAGGACTATGGAAGGGTGTGGCAGTCCCTAGCATTATGTATGGCCTGGAAACAATGGTGTGGTCTAGGAAGGAGTTGGACAGATTGGAAGTAACACAGAACAAAGCAGGCAGAATAGCATTAGGAGCCAATAGGTATGTGGCAGTGGAAGCGATTGGAGGAGACATGGGATGGAGCACGTTCAGAGAGAGGATAGCAAAGGCAGGACTGAGGTACAGAGCTAGACTGCAACGAATGGATGACAGCAAATGGGCAAGCAAGGTTTGGGACTGGAATATGTATGGGAAGTGGATGAAAGACTCAGTAAAAGTGGAAAGATGGACAGGTGAACTGGGAATGTTTGTGACAGGAGTGATGAGACATGGGAGTATGGCTGTATGCAAAAAGGAAATAAATAGGAGAGTGGAAGAGAAAGGGAAAGAAGAATGGCTGAGGGGAATGAGTGAGAAATCAACACTGGAATGGTACAGGAGAAAGGACCAGCCACGGTATGAAAGGTTCTATCCCAGCTAACCATCACCGGCGGTCCGACGTAGGCCGTAGAGCGGCGAACGGCGGCCGCCGGCGGCAAATTTACCTCCGTCAGCCCTCCGGAGGCCCACTGGTGTATTTTCAGACGGGATAATTTACTATGTTGAAAATTAATGTACAGAATTTCAAGAATTGAATATTTCTATGTGTAAACATTTTGAAACAACAGTTATATGATTATCTTGATGTAGTATTACATCAGTAGTGACAAGCAGCGGCAACTTGACGTCAATCCTCCGAGGCCCGCTGGGCGCTGGTACGTATTTGTAAGTGGGAAATATTCATTTCATATTATATATATTAACACAGTAATATACATAGTATCTCAATATCGGTACCATCACTATTATTAGGCCTGTTCAAGCTATTAAAAATTGTTATAAAAGTTTTTATAATAGTTTATAGAAATTATCATATTTCAGTTTATTTCAAATATTTCCAGCTTAATCAGGAACACCCAGAGATACATAGAAATAAAGATGAGATACGTACATAGGAAGGAGTTTACATGGAAAAAGGTTATCAGTTAGTCTGTGTGTGTAGCTAGTATCATATAAAAATAACACTTGATTAACCGCGGCGAAGATTATTACGGAATAACACAAGGTCATATTTTCCCTTATTTCAATAACTTCCAACATATTATCAACGCATATTAATACTCAACGGTACACCTAATATGGAATATGTAGATGATGGAGTTAACATATGAATAATATCATGATTTAGAATAGAATATTATTTGAAATTTTTTCCCAGCTATCAATGTACTAAACTGCCAGACGTACGATAGCCATTACAAAGGGTTAAAAACCCACAAAAGGCCTAAATTGTCACCCTTAACCAGTAGATAACATAATGAGAACTTAGTTATAACATGTTTTCGCTCCTTTATTATATCGAAATAGACAGAATAATATAAATAATTGCAGTACGACACGTTTTTTTAGGAATTCCTTGACGGCGCCTGGCGCTGTGTCTGAGTGAAAATAATCAGTTACTTGGAAAACGCACGAGTGGGTGGATGATGTTATGTTGTTCGCCGCAACCTATATCCTTCTACATGGCTGTTCACGCCGTTCAGTGTTCCACGTACTACCCTTTCTTTAAATCTTTCCTATTCGACCGCTGGCAATCCTCCTGGACCACTTTCTCTGCCAATAAACTTCGCCTGATCAAACCCTCTACGTAGGCTATATCTCCATGATCAAATCCTTACCACTCTAATAGACGTTGGGAGACTGCTCTCGCACGCTTACGCATAGGCCATACCAACCTCACACACTCCTATCTCATGTCACGTTCCTCCCCAACCCTCGGCACACCCTGTCAAGTTCCTCTCACTGTCCAACATGTCCTAATATCCTGCCCCATTTTACTCCTGCCCGTTCCAGTTCCTTCCCTCATTTGTCCTCCCTTTCCCGACCTCCCTGTCTTGCGGACATTCTCCCGGAATCCCCCTCCTCCCTGGAAAATGTAACCTCCTTCCTCCAACAAATCCACATTCTACATCTGATCTAATCATCCTGCTGTAACATTCCGTTCTTTCCCCTTCCCTCATCGTTTCACTATTATTCTTTAACCCTGACCCTTGATATGCTTTGCCATATGACGTCTGATGGCTGGCACATTCACCTTTTTAGGCATTAAATCAATCAATCCTGCCCTTAGGTCTCGCTGGGAGGTTATTGGTAGGGTTAGATAAGGTTATAATGAGGTCAGGATAGTATTATTTTGGGGGTCATTTAGGACTTTAGGTGGGGTGAGGGGAGGTTAAAGGGGGTAACTCCCCCACTTTATAATTACGTTTTAGAGGTATCTGAAGGGATTTGTGAAGGTCTGGAGAAAAAAAACCACTAATAAGGGCGGGAAGGATTAAACTTTTACCGTTTTAGCCAGAGCGAATAATTATATATGAATTGAATGATTAAAAGCTGCCACTGACACCCAATTAGTAAAATTTCGGTAGTGGGCTTTCAACGATTGTATACAATCTTTGACTGTAATAGCAACTTTGTATAGCAAAGGAAATATCTGGGCGTGAAGGGGATTCATCACCGAATTCACTTTGGTGGAAGAAACTATTACACAAATTTTATCTGGTGAGTTTTGGTGTGTTATTATTGGTGTCATGACAGGCTTGTATTATAGTGTGTGGCGAATGTGTATCTGTGGTTTGGTGTGTGGGGATGGCTCTGTCACAGTCTGGCCTGGTGCTACGTTCTCTGTGTGACGATAGTTTTCTATAGCAGTGAGGCGGGGACAATAGTATTACAAAGAGAGACAAGACAGAGAGAGAGAGAGAGAAAGAGAGACAAACAAACAGACAGAGAGAGACAGAGAAAGAGAGACAGACAAACAGACAGATAGAGACAGACAGACAGACAGACAGAGAGAGGCAGACAGACATACAGAGAGAGGCAGACAGACAAACAGAGACAGACATAGAGAGACAAACACATAGATAGACAGACAGACAGAGACAGACAGACAGAGAGAGAGAGAAAGAGACAGACAAACAGACAGAGAGAGACAGACAGACAGACAGAGAAAGGCAGGCAGACATACAGAGACAGACATAGAGAGACAGACAGACAGAGAGAGAGAGAGAGAGAGAGACAGACAAAAACAGACAGAGAGAGAGAGACAGACAAACATACAGAGAGAGAGACAGACAGACAGACAGAGAGAGAGACAGACAGACAGACAGACAGAGAGAGGCAGACAGACAGACAGAGATAGACATACAGACATAGAGAGACAGACAGATTGACAGACAGAGACAGACATACAGATAACATAAGAACAATAAGGTAGCTACAAGAGGCTGGGAGACCTACACGACGTGGTAGTTCCTGTAATTAGATGAATGATTAACTTATACCATCATTATGCTGTGTTTATGCTGTGGTCTTGCAAGTAACAGCAGTACCTATAGCACTTACACTACCATATATGCTGTTATATACCGCTGTGCATTGCTAGCCTTTCATCCTGACAGCACACAGCACAGCACACACGCGTTCCATGCATACCATACTGCTGTGTTTATGCTGTGGTCTTTCAAGTAACAGAAATAGCACTTACACTACCTATGCTGTTATATACCGCTGTGCATTGCTAGCCTTTCATCCTGACAGCACTCCTCCCTGGGCTGGTATATACAAGCCATCACGGGAGCTACACCCTCACCATGCCTCGCCTGATGATGCCAATGATGATACCTTGGCGAAACGTTGCACGCACATAAGAACCCGAAGAAATGACGAGTGTTTTTGCCGCCCTGAAAATCTTCATGTATCAACTCAAGAATATCAACTATATATATATATATATATATATATATATATATAATATATATTATATATATAATATATATATAATATATATATATATATATATAATATATATATATATATATTATATATATATATATATATATATAAATATATGTATATATACACACACACACACACACACAACACACACACACACACACACACACACACACACACACACACACACACACACACACACACACACACACACACACACACACACACACACGTCTCCCAAAGAAAAGGAAATGTTATAGTTCCTCTTCAAAATTGGTATTCTAGTTTCGCGCCAGAACTCTTGATGGCGCTGTCGTTGCTTCACCTCCTATCTCTGTCACGGCGGCGACCAATCCTGCGTTATGGCGGGTTGCGGCTGTCGCCACAAAACTGCGAGGCGGCGACACCACAGCCCGTCACCCTGAGGCAGAGAGCGGCGTGGCGAGGCGATGGTGCACAGAATGACAGTCACGCGTCACGTAACAGCAGAGTGTTGGTGCAATCACGGCAGGGTTTTAGTGTGACGTTGGTTGCTGTGTACTTCAAGGGTTACATGCGAGACATTAGAGTGTTATCGTGTCTCAGTCATCCTTCGCTTACGTCACGGCGCGCTGAGCTCCGAATCGCTGGCTTGTATTACGTTCACCTATCCTACCCTTGCCCTAACCTTATATGCTAATGCGTGATATGACTGTGCCATAGCTAATGTACTGTCATGCTGCACACACGCTACTAGTATGCTGCCTTGTTGCACTGAGTGGGCGAGGCCTGTGCTTCGCGCACTGTCCCGGCTGCTCGAACCACCAAGACTGAAGCGGATGTGAAGCCCACCGTCCCCCGCCACCACCTCACTTGGCTTCCAGCAGGGCGATGGTGTGTGTGTGTGTGTGCCTTATCGTGATGATCTGGACCCCCTTTGGTGACGAGGGCAAGGTAGCCGTGATGTCCGTGGTGACGTAAGGTAAGACAGTGTTATGTAGTGTTTATTTAAGCCGTACTGTTACCACACTACCACTCACCACCGTCGGCGCTTATCGTCGGTGTTTAATGCCGTTGCCGGAGCTGTGTGCATTCGGTTACATTTTGCTCGTCAGCATCCTGTCCACACTGCCACTTTTGAAGTTATGAGTGACGAACACTCGATCGACGGGAAGCGCCGACGGTGCTGAGTGGTAGGGTGTGCAGGGCTTTAGATTATAAGAAGCTGCAGGCACGGGGAGGCGGGCGAGGGTGGCGTCAGGCGGGCGGTGGCAGGCCGGTGATATATGTGTAGGGGAGGGCGAGGGGTGGGTGGTGGCGGGCCGGCTGTGCTACCTACCTGTGTATGCCTGCACGCTCCGCCCACCCAGCCGCCGAGACACCGCTTACATTATTACATGACGTGTGTGATGTACCGCTGTGTCTTTTTGGATGGGTTCTACTACAGTTTAATACAAGGCACGTAGCTACATCCGTCCTCAACTTGTAGATATGACCCTTTGCCGTATTGCTAAGCCCGTCATCGTCGGCAATGAATAATAACATAAGGGTGTCTGGGGGGCTGTGGCCACGACCCGCCGCCACCCAGCCGCCGAGACACCGCGCACTACATAATGTGACGAGTGTCACACGTCCGACCCGAGGTCTTTTCACTTCCGTATCTCAGGAACTATGCATCGTAGCGAACATTCACGTACATTATTAGAAAGGAAATACTAAAAACTATAAGACAGGCTGATTGTTATTGCTATATTTCATGTTCTGACTGAGTCAATGCGTTACCGAATTACGATTGGTGTGTGGTTCTTTGTGATGACTGGACAAGACATCTGCCTGGCCAGTGTTCCAAGGCAATGCTGGATTCTTTACTGAGAGAGAGAGAGAGAGAGAGAGAGAGAGAGAGAGAGAGAGAGAGAGAGAGAGAGAGAGAGAGAGAGAGAGAGAGAGAGAGAGAGAGAGAGAGAGAGAGAGAGTAATCTGCACCTGATCGTAGAATAGTCAACCACAAAACCACACACTCAGCAACACGGAAGTAATAGTGCATTGACTCCCTGCGTGTCTGCTCCAAACTATTCCAAGTTTTTGTTTACCCTTTATTTTTAGTCACAAGCTCGACGCCAACCGAACCACAGTGTCCGGTTGAGTGGATAGATCTGGACGTTGCAAATCGCTGAACACACACACACACACACACACACACACACACACACGTTGCAAATTATTATACATCTAGGCCAAATTATTATACATATAGGCCAACAAATTTCAAATATATTTCGTTGATGCAAAACACCAATGTAAAAGTAATTAAGAATTTATCTTTATTTTTGGTGTGAGTGGTAAGTGTGTTGAGAGGAGTGTTAGGGAGTGTTGAGAGGAGTGTTAGGGAGAGTTAGTCATTAAGTGGTGAATGTGTTGAGAGGAGTGTTAGGGAGAGTTAGTCATTAAGTGGTGAGTGTGTTGAGAGGAGTGTTAGGGAGAGTTAGGCATTAAGTGGTGAGAGTGTTGAGAGGAGTGTTAGGGAGAGTTAGTCATTAAGTGGTGAGAGTGTTGAGAGGAGTGTTAGGGAGAGTTAGTCATTAAGTGGTGAGTGTGTTGAGAGGAGTGTTAGGGAGAGTTAGTCATTAAGTGGTGAGTGTGTTGAGAGGAGTGTTAGGGAGAGTTAGGCATTAAGTGGTGAGTGTGTTGAGAGGAGTGTTAGGCAGAGTTAGTCATTAAGTGGTGAGTGTGTTGAGAGGAGTGTTAGGGAGAGTTAGTCATTAAGTGGTGAGTGTGTTGAGAGGAGTGTTAGGGAGAGTTAGTCATTAAGTGGTGAGTGTGTTGAGAGGAGTATTAGGGAGAGTTAGTCATTAAGTGGTGAGTGTGTTGAGAGGAGTATTAGGGAGAGTTAGTCATTAAGTGGTGAGTGTGTTGAGAGGAGTGTTAGGAGAGTTAGATAAGGAGTATTTAGTCATTAAGTGGTGAGTGTGTTGAGTGTTAATTAGATATATACATCCTATTCAATTATCGTATTCTACCTTTTGTAGCTGTCAGTTGATTAGTAAAAATATGAGGTACAAGATTATATGACTTTCAGGTATTACTCCAGATGAACACTGAATTCACTTTGGTGGACGAAACAAATTTTTTCTGGTGAGTTCTGATGTGCTTTAAATTAATCTGCTAGCCGTTTCTGTCGCAATTTTTTTTTTTTTTTTTATTTTTTTTTAAAGATAGGTAAAGGTTAGGTTAGGTATATAATAGGTTAAGTTAGGTATAGGTTCAGTTAGGTTTCAATTTGTGTGTGTAATTTTTGTTGCAAATCACACACACACACACACACAATTGTGACAGAAACGGTTAGATTCATTCAAAGCACATCAAAACTCACCCAAACAAATTAGTTTCGTCCATCAACGGAAGTTCGGTGTTCATCTGGAAATTTACCAACTTTCATATCTGTTGAACAATTATGATGAAAGTTTGCGTGTGGTATATGCGTTAATATGGTGTATAATAATAGGTGTAGATAATGAGTAGTTGTTATGAATAAATGGAAGATTACTGTGACTGACGTGACTGACAGGAAGATAACAAGTGCCTTTATTAGTGAACTGAATTATTATCATTCTCTTTTCTCTGCATATGAATTTTTTCTTCACCTAGTCGTCCACTTTGACATGCTTTAAGTAAATAAGTTATATATTGTTGTAATTGTATAAACATTGATAAAAGAAAGATGAGAAGTATAAATAAAGTATCAGTTAACGATGTCATATTCTATCTTTGTTCATACACTGCTTAAGTTAAGATCAACATAGCATTTCAGGGTCATTTAATTCTCAAATGTGACTATACTGTTGATTTTCACTGTTGTCTATGTGCATTAAAAGAAAGGTAAAGGACGTGGTTATGTGACTAAGGGCAGTAAACATACATCACATCCTTTACTTTTCTTTTAATGCACATAGACAACAGTGGCAAGGTTTCCGTGGCAAGGTTTCTGCAACGGAAGGAGCTGTAGCAAGAACCGTTGCAGAAAGTTAATGGTACGTACCAGGAAGGTTGTGGCAATGTGCTTGCTGACGGTAGTAGTAACGTAGCAAAAACGTAATGGGATGTAGCAAATAGGTTGTGAAAAGGTGATGGTACGTGATCAGAAGGTAGTACAAAGATTGTAGTTACGTGCAAATGTGCTTGCTGAAGGTAGTAGTAACGTAGCAAAAACGTAATGGGATGTAGCAAATAGGTTGTGAGAAGGTGATGGTACGTGATCAGAAGGTAGTACAAAGGTTGTAGTTACGTGCAAATGGTTCGCTAAATGTTGTGTAAAGGTTGTCCGTTACGTAGTGAAATACGTAGTTAGGACATACCTGGGCGTCCACACAAATTCGTATTAGTTACGTATTTTTGCTACGTAAAAGTTACAAAACCGCTACCTTTATATTACGTAGAAAATACGTAACTGTGTTAGCTGGGAATAGGCCTCGATTCAGTCTCATGGTGCAGTTGCTGATTTGACACGTAATCATCCCAGTGATACCCCATGATTCTGCGAAGACACTTATTACCAAAGGCATCGATTCGCCTCTTCAAGTCACTATTTAGTGTCCATGTCTCACAAACATAGAGTAAGACAGGGATCACAAGCGACTTGAAGAGTCAGATCTTTGTCCTCCTGCACAGGTAGCGACAACGCCAAATACTCCTCCTGAGCGAGTCCATAATACCGTGGGCTATGCCAATCCGCCGTAAGACTTCTTGACGTGACCCGCCGTCATTCTGGACTGCGCTTGAGTTATTATAAACTATTAAATGTATATATTGTGTATTGTAATATCAACATCAAGAATGGAACTGTAGCCGGAAATTGGAACTCCCGCCGACGTGAAAAAATTTAACAATGGCTGACGTTGCCAAAAATTCCTATCAGCGACAGTTCCAGGTACCATATAATGAATGCATCTACACTAATTGAGCAATATGTAGTTATGACATTAACTCATCCTAATGTTCCTATCTTATTTACCTTGCGCCGCTGGTGCCTTGAGCAAAAAATTTGCCTCTAGGGAAGGTTACCTCCTCCCCATCGACCACAATAGTGATCTCCCTCATGGTGGGAAAGGGCTTGTCTACAGCACCACTTGTTGAGGGAAGGGTCTCTGTACGGCTGGAGATGCCTGAAACATAGGAAAGAACATATATTGACACAATAAAAGAGTTTATTACAAGTAAAGTTTGGTATATCTGTCTCAATAAAGTGATTCTAATGTGAAGATACTGTAAATATTTTCATGAATGGATAAGAAATTGAAAAAATATATAAATTAATTTGCTTACTTAAAGCAGTAGTCTCGCTCTCAGGCATAGGCACCCCAATAACTGCTGTTGGGGACAACAACTTGAGCAACTCCTTTTCCGCATCGGTGTACTTGACATCAACAGGAGCCCCCCCACCTGTTGGCAAATGTCAAGTTGGAATATCATATTGTACTTGAAACACTTAATGATTAGTTTAAACTATATCCAGAGGTCAAACAATCAAGTGGCCCTGTACTGAAGCATGTCTCCAGCATCTGACATTAATCGCATACATTTTTCTCAAGAATTATATACAGGGACTGTAAACTCAAAATAAAAATAATAAAAATTTGATAATAATATTATCAAATAAAAAACCGTAAAACACACTAAAGAAATGCCATTATGAGACTTTCAAGAAATATGCATGAACTTAAACCTTTCGCCATTTAATATTTTGTGCAAAACTTTTTACATGGAGAATATCAATAGAAGCGGAATTTAATTAGCTTTCCATTGATATATTTCCTTTTCTGATAAATGAATTAGAACCATGCATAAATTAGCGTTAACTAAATAAATAACATCATGAAATCGGGTAATTTACCCGATTTCATGATGGTATTTATTAGAACAAACATTTCCGAAGATAACAGTATATACTTTATACTGATAAACATATATTAGGTAGGAAATTACCCGATTTCATGATTTTTTATATTTAGTTAACGCTAATTTATGCATGCCGCTAATTCATTTATCACTAAACGAAATATATCAATGGAAAGCTAATTAAACTCCGCTTCTATTGATATCACTGGTCGCCAAAAAAAAATCGAAGATATGGTTCTGGACTAAATGAAGCTGATTATAGGTAAATCGACCCTGCTTAACTCGAATCTGATGTTCAATTAACTCTATCACGTCCAGTTTTTGAGAACCAGACGCAATTCATGAAAAAATATGGGTAAAATCAGCAGAAATAGGTTTCACCAATGTTTTCATTTTAAACTCTTAATCTTTTCTTTTCTCAAGCCTATTTAGCGCAGTGCAGTGTTTTTGAGTCAGTGTGGTTTGTGCAGTGAGCAGGGGAGGGTGTACGCGCTGCGTATTGGCGAGGGGTTAGCAGGCTGTGTAGTACATTTTTACCTACTGATCGTACAGCTATTGACATATGTTTAAACATTTTCTTTTTCTTTGCAGATATGATGTGTTTGATTTAGTGGAGTCCTAATTTTAGTTGGTTTACCGTATATAGTACCTTGTACCGAGCTGTGATGGAGCGCCGTAACTGTGTGAATGCATCGGACAGTTTTTGTTACATATGTGGAATTTTTACCCCTGACAGTCTGAAGAAACCTCTTACAAAGAATGTTAAAGCAGCTTATCTGCATTACTTCAAGTGCCGTATAGGTGATCAAGATAAGAAGTGGGCCCCTCACGTAGCATGCAACCCCTGTGTGAACCACTTGAATGAATGGATGCGTGGCAAACGGCCATCAGGCATGGCATTCGGCATCCCAATGGTTTGGCGTGAACAAAAGGATCACAGTACTGACTGCTACTTCTGCCTCACTAACATCAAAAGATATTCAGTAAAAACGCGAACTAAAATCAGGTATCCTGACGTACCTTCTGCCATCAGGCCTGTGCCACATGGTCCTGATCTCCCAGTTCCAAATGTTCCAATTGCAAGTGCTATAAGTGAATTAGATTCGAACGAGGAGGATAATCCCATGGATACAGACTTTCAAGAAATGGCAGACAACAGAGAGCCCAAATTCATCAGTCAGGAAATGCTACATGACCTTGCTAGGGACCTAGATCTACCCAAGGAGAAAAGTGAAGTCCTTGGATCTCGTCTCAAGGAATGGAATTTGCTACAAGAAGGAGTTCTCATCACCACGTTTCGTCGTAGACATAAAGTACTTTCAAGCTTCTTCAAGATGGAACACAAGCTCTGTTACTGCTTTGATGTTGACACACTCATGGAACAACTTTGTGAGTCTCACACTTATGATAAGAGTGAGTGGCGGCTGTTCATAGATTCAGGAAAAAACACGCTAAAGGCCGTTCTTCTGCATAAAGGAAATAAGCTTCCGAGTGTTCCAATTGCGCATGGCCATGAAATGAGTGAAACTTATGAAACTATGAAGACTTTTTTATCTGCTGTTAAATATGAAGAACATCAGTGGAATCTGTGTGGGGACCTGAAGGTAATCTCCTTGCTTCTAGGACTCCAGTTAGGTTACACTAAGCACATGTGTTTTCTTTGTTTGTGGGACTCTAGAGCGGACAGCAAACATTACAAACAAAAGGAATGGCCAGCACGACCGAAAGACTCACCTGGCAGGTTCAACTGTATGTACAAACCTCTTGTTGACAGTGAAAAGGTGTACTTACCTCCATTGCATCTGAAACTTGGGTTAATGAAATATTTTGTGAAGGCCATGGATCAAAATGGTGCTGGCTTTCAGTATTTGTTAGCAAAGTTTGAACGCACTGTATCTGAAGCCAAAGTAAAGGCAGGTGTTTTCAATGGCCCTCAAATTCGTCAACTACTCAATGATGATGACTTTGTAAAGAGCCTAACTGCCCTGGAAAAAGCTGCTTGGAAGAGCTTTTTGGCTGCTATAAAGAACTACCTAGGTAATGTTCGAGCATCGAATTATGAGGAACTTGTAAATGACATGTTGAAGAGTTACCATGCGCTTGGGGCTCGGATGTCACTCAAAATCCACTTTTTCCATTCACATCTTGATTTCTTCCCAACGAATCTTGGCGCGGTCAGTGATGAGCAGGGGGAACGTTTCCACCAGGACATTGCCACCATGGAAACCCGATACCAAGGACGATTCAGTCCCAACATGATAGGGGACTATTGCTGGACGCTACAACGTGAAAGTAACATAATTTAAGTATATTTTTTGCCAGATATGTACATTAGGTCCTAATAAAGCCGCAGGCACCCCCATAATTTAATTACGAGTAATATATATTAACGTAGGGGGATTGTTTCGATTAATTATATAATTATATATACGTATATAATTATAATAGCTATTAAAATTTAAAATGCCGATATTTAAAAAACTACACGTGCTAGAGAAAAAGCAATGCCATTTTTGAAATCAGCAGCGAAAATGCTTTCCAACCCACACACAATGAACTCAGAACAATTTTTGGTGTCGACCAGTGTATTCTCCATGTAAAATGTTTGCGAGCAAAATATTAAATGGCGAAGAGTTTAAGTTAATGCATATTCCTTGAAAGTCTCATAATGACATTTTCTTTCCAGGTTTTACTGTTTTTTATTTGATAATATTATAGAACAAACATTTCCGAAGATAACAGTATATCTTTTATACTGATAAACATTATATTAGGTAGGTAAACTTGTACGGGGAGCGGAGCGGGTGGTATCCTTATGGTGTGACGTCACGGGCGATCCACCAGGCCTTATCATCTCGGTGGCCACGGTTATAACGTGGCCACCGAGATGACAAGCCCTGCTACATCGCCCGTGACGTCATACCATGCGGATCCCACCCGCTCCGCTCCCCGTACAAGTTTACCTACCTAATATAATGTTTATCAGTATAAAAGATATACTGTTATCCTCGGAAATATTTGTTCTATAATATTATCAAATAAAAAATCGTAAAACACACAAAAGAAATGCCATTATGAGACTTTCAAGAAATATGCATTAACTTAAACTCTTCGCCATTTAATATTTTGCTCGAAAACTCTTTACATGGAGAATATCAATAGAAGCGGAATTTAATTAGCTTTCCATTGATATATTTCGTTTAGTCATAAATGAATTAGCAGTATGCATAAATTAGCGTTAACTAAATATTAAAAATCATGAAATCGGGTAATTTCCTACCGAATATATGTTTATTGGTATAAAAGATATACTGTATCTTTGGAAATGTTTGTTCTATAATATTATCCAATAAAAAACCGTAAAACACACAAAAGAAATGCCATTATGAGGCTTTCAAGAAATATGCATTAACTTAAACTCTTCGCCATTTAATATTTTGCGTAAAAACTTTTTACATGGAGAACATCAATAGAAGCGGAATCGCATTAGCTTTCCATTGATATATTTTCTTTTCTGATAAATGAATTAGAACCATACATAAATTAGCGTTAACTAAATAAATAACCTCATCAATCTGGAAAAATTACCCGATTTCATGATGTTATTTACTTAGTTAACGCTAATTTATGCATGCTGCTAATTCATTTATGCATGCTGGCCACCTGTCATCTCGGTGGCCACGGTTATAGTGAGGTTAGGCTAGTAATTTTTAGGGGTTATAGTGAGGTTATGTTAGTAACTTATGACATATCTTATGTTTAACATATAGTTATATATGTTAAACATAACGTACAATAAACATATACGTATAACAATAGTTTGCTCCGCGCGACTGCCCTCTATATGTGAGGATCATACACACACACACACGCACACAGGCACACACACACACACACACACACACACTCAAAGGGATAAGGATACATGCTTTCTAGATACTCCGTGGTGTAAGGGTTAGCACAATCGGTTCACAACCGAGAAGTCCCGGGTTCGATCCCCGGGCGGAGCGGAAACAGTTGGGCTGTTTCCTTAAAACCCGAGCCCCTGTCCACCCAGCAGTGAATGGGTACCGGTTGTTAGCCGGGGGTTTGTAACCCGCCTCCCGGGGTGCTGGCTTCGGCCAACACTATAAGCACTAGCAGACCTATAAACACTAGCGGTGACCTACGAAACAACTTGCGTACGAGCTGACTGCACCCTGTGTGGAGGTGGGAACAGGTATTATTAAGAAGGAATCATGGAATGACCTACTTTTTGAGAATTAAGTACGGAGAAAACGGTGGTGGACAGTTCAACCAAAACAAACACGGACAGCTGATTTTGGTGTGGATGATAAAATTTGTAAACACAGCTGAGAGCGTGGAAACCTTGTGATTGGTTGACACTTTTTGAGAAATACTATGTGATTTGCTGGCGAGGCTGTGACGTCATTGTACTCGCTCAGCCAATCAGCTATCGAAGCCCATAGCGACACCGTAGCGCCACTGCCATATCTCGTACCAGAATCCCCCCGAGCTCCAGGGTGTAGAAATAGAGGAAGTTAGTTAAGCTAAACACCGTGCCCTTTAACTCTCTCTGAATGTCTGCCCTGGACGGGGCTGCAGGCCCTCCAACAGCCGCATCCCAAGGACAACGTGAGGTTCACCACCACCATCCTGGGAAGCCTACAGAGCCTTGCTGCGCAGGGAAGGCGTGTCAGGCTCAACTGGATCCCCAGCCACGTAGGGGTCCGAGATAACGAGGCGGCGGACGTGGCCGCCAAGCGAGCCGCCAACGGCCCCAGCGTCACCATGCACGTGCCTCCCAGCTTACAGCGGCTCAAGGCGCAGACGAGACGGGCCGCAGCACACCGCACCCACCAGACACACCGAGAGCTGGAGGCCAGGAAGAGGCAGGCGGCCTGGTACGCTGCGGCCACCGACTACCACCCACTGGACGCTACCCAGCAACAACCCAGGGCAGACATTCAGAGAGAGTTAAAGGGCACGGTGTTTAGCTTAACTAACTTCCTCTATTTCTACAACCCGGAGCTTGCGGAGATTCTGGTACGAGATATGGCAGTGGCGCTACGGCGTCACTATGGGTGATCTTTTCCGCTTGATAATCTCTCTATTCGTAACTGGTCTTCCTGCCATTTGGGGGAAGCAACCACCCCGGGAGGCGGGTCACAAACCCCGGCTAACACCCGGTACCCATCACGGCTGGATGGACAAGGGCTTGGGTTTTTATTAAGGAAAAGGGAGCCATTATACCTGCAGTCTGATGCGGAGCCGTGCGCGTGGCGGTTAGTGGCAACTACCCGCCGGTGTGGTGAAGCGAGGTGGTCTCGGTGAGGTGCCGCCGTTCACCACTTACCCCATAACAAACTCATAATAAACTCACCACGAGTGTAGGAGATTGTTTTATGGCCTAATTTCATTTGTATACTTGCCCTGTTCAGTTCTTGAGTCAGAAAACATCATATATACTCAATTTATGAGTATTTTTATGTATATTGCGTGCTCTACGCCACCCCTACCGTGGTCGCTATGTTTTGACAGCTTAACGTCTTTAAGTACGCCATCAACGTGCCCGCAGAATGCCAGAACAGCTGATGGATGTCGCTAGGTAGTGAAGCATGGACGTTAGCCTCTCTGAATTTAGCCCCAGGGCAGACGGCGCACTACTGCAGCGTGTGCGTCTGGGCTATTGCACCAGAGAGGAGCTGCAGGAGGACTTTGAGGGACAAGAGTGCGACCACTGCAGGAAGCACACCCGTCGCCCACTGGTGCACTACCTCCTGTCCTGCCCCGCCACCGCCCCCCTAAGGCCCGGCCCGGCCCCCGCCGCCCAGCCTGCAGGTGGGGGGCTGCTGAGTGGGCGTGAAGTCAGGGCCGCCCTCATGGTCCGCCACACCCCGAGAGACGTGATGTTGGAGGTGTTGCGAGCAACACCCCCTCCCCGCTGACACATCACCCACACCCTGCCGCCCCCGGCCGGGTGACCAGTGACGCAGGTGACTCACCGTCACCACGCCTCCACGCGACCCTCCCGTAGCTTGACGGGAAACTCTCCTCACCGGCGGGCTGATGCCCGCTTTGTACTTTTTTGCTGCTGTATGTGTATTTCTGTACATGCTTGTATTGTATATATATATATATATATATATATATATGTCCCTGTTTAATTATACAATAAACCTTTACAAATCAATATGATCACTGCTCGTCGCGCGTGAGCCGCCGGCGAGGTCAGACGGGGTCGCTCCGTGAGGCCCGCTGTGCACGCCGCGTGACCCTTTCCCGACCCACCACGTCCTTGCCGCCTCGACTACTCGAGTGACCGCGCCTGTGCCAACACCCGGATCTGTGACTGAACACGCTAGTGAAAATGGCCCCGACCACACGCAGTGCTGCACCTGCGCGTGTTTTCACGCCAGGGGTGGAGAAGCGGGCTTTGGATCGCTCCTCCTCGTCGTCCCCTCCCAAACAATCGACGCCTAAAAAGGCCGCCCGTAGTCTCGAGCGCGAGCTCGCTAGCGCTGACGAGGCCCACGTAGACACTGACGAGAGTGCGCTTCTCGTCATCGACATGTCATACAGGAGCGAGGATCGGCAGGAGGCCGAGCAGGGCAAGGACTGGACCACCGTGGTCAACGGTCGCGACGCCCGGCCCAAGTTCAAGCTGGGAAGCCTGGGGGACCACGCCAGCGCCTACCTGGCCATCACGGCCCTCGAGGACGAGAACCCGACCCTGAGGATGGAGGTGAGGCCCAATCTCTCCGGAGAATATATCCTCACCCCCAAGGACGAGGAGTCTAGGGCGCTCCTGCGGCGCCTCGCTGAGGAAGGCAATAGGGTGCTCCTCCTTGACCCTAGTGTGAGGAGGCACAAGGTAGTGCTGGAGCGCTACTCTGTTGACTTCCCCCTCGATGCGGTGAAGGCGCACCCCCACGTGGTGTCCGCCCACACGGCTGTGTGGGTGGGACAACATCGCCACGAGGCAGGTGATGATTGTCCACGAGGGGCCGCGACCTGCCAAGCTGACCCTGCGTTCCTGGGGCACCTACACCTTACGCCCCTACCGGAGCGAGCCGGTGAGGTGCTACAAGTGCCAGCACTTCAACCACCTGCAGGTTAGATGCGAGCACTCCGTCAGGTGTGGAGTGTGCAGCCTTAACCACCCGACGGAGGATTGCATTGGCCGCCACAAGGCCAAGGAGGCCACCACCGCAAAGTGTCCGAATTGCGGGAGGAAACACCACGCCTGGAACCCCCAGTGTCCTGAGAGGCTTCGCAGGATGACTCAGCGTCGCCTGCAGTAGCAGCAGCAGCAGCAGCAGCTTCAGACACCACGGTGGCGACAACACCGCCATCATGAAACAAATGTGAAGTTCTCCAAGATATTTGAGCTGAACTGCCCTGTGTCCGGCCAAGGCGGTGAGAATAAGTAAGTGGTGGTGGTAGTGGTGATGATGGTGAATGGTGGTGATGGTGATGATGGTGTTGGTGATGGTGATGAATGGTGATGAATGGTGGTGGTAGTGGTGATGATGGTGGTGGTGATGATGGTGAATGGTGGTGATGGTGGTGGTGATGGTGATGGTGGTGGTGGTGATGATGGTGATGGTGATGAATGGTGGCGGTGGTGATGATAGTGATGATGGTGATGAATGGTGGTGGTGATGATAGTGATGATGGTGGTGGTGATGATAGTAATGATGGTGGTGGTGATGATAGTGATGATGGTGGTAGTGATGATGGTGGTGGTGATGATAGTGATGATGGTGGTGGTGATGATAGTGATGAGGTGTGTGATGATGGTGGTGGTGATGATAGTGATGATGGTGGTGGTGATGATAGTGATGATGGTGGTGGTGATGATAGTGATGATGGTAGTAGTAATGATAGTGATGGTGGTGGTGATGATAGTGATGATGGTGGTGGTGATGATAGTGATGATGGTGGTAGTGACGATGGTGATGATAGTGATGATGGTGGTGGTGATAGTTATGAGGTGTGTGTTGATGATAGTGATGGTGGTGGTGGTGATGATAGTGATGATGGTGGTGGTGTTAGTGGTGAAGGTGTCGTAGTGATGTTGACTGTTGGTAAAAGTGGTGATGATGGTGGTGATAGTGATGAGAATGTGGTGATGACTGATGGTGAAAGTGGTAAAGTGTAGTGTTATGATGATGATTAGTGATGAAATCGGTATATGATGAATGGTGAGTAGTGGTGAGTGTGTTTGTGGTGATGGCTAATACTAGAAAGTGATGAAGTGGCATTGTGATAGTGATGAGAGGGGTAAGAGGTAATGGTGAATGGTGATGTATAGTTGGCATTAATTATGAGGAATATAATAATAACAATAATAGCTTCCTTCTTCTATCAATATACACAAATGTAGTAAGAACATGCATGAAAGTCTCCCTGAATAATAGGTAAATAGACAAACAGGCATATACAAAGATCTACTGTGGTTCACGGTAGATCATATTTTCACAGTCTGTAAAAATATGTAAATCACCAATAACACACACACACACACACACGCACATACACACACACAGTAACTTAACCCCTCACCTAATCCTCGCCTCTTTATTCCAGCGCCAAGCAGGTCGGGTCGAGTGAGATGGCCAAGCACCTTCTCCACCTGGCCGAGCAAGTGGCCTCGTCCGGGGAGAACCTGAACATCGCCGAGTGTCTGGAGGTGGAGAAGGGAAGTGCGGGGAATGTCAGGTCCTTGCTGGCTATGCCTATACGTAACAGGAACTTCCAAATCATCGGTGAGGGAGGTGGATAGATGGGTGAATGGACTGGGTGGTGTGTGTGTGTGTGTGAGAGAGAGAGAGAGAGAGAGAGAGAGAGAGAGAGAGAGAGAGAGAGAGAGAGAGAGAGAGAGAGAGAGAGAGAGGAGACGAGAGAGAGAGGAGAGGGAGAGAGAGAGAGAGAGAGAGAGAGGAGAGAGAGAGAGAGGAGAGAGAACGAGAGAGAGAGAGCGAGAGAGAGAGAGAGAGGAGAGAGAGAGGAGAGAGAGAGAGAGAGAGAGAGGAGAGGAGAGAGAGAGATGAGAGAGAGAGCGAGAGAGAGAGAGAGGAGAGAGGAGAGAGGAGTGAGAGAGAGAGAGAGAGAGAGGAGAGAGACGAGGGAGGAGACGAGAGAGGATAGACAGAGGAGAAGGAGAGAGAAGAGAGTGAGAGCAGGAGAGAGGGAGACGAGAGAGAGGAGAGGAGAGAGAAGATGACGAGAGAAGGAGAGAGAGAGAGAGAGAGAGAGAGAGAGAGAGAGAGAGAGAGAGAGAGAGTATAGGAAGTGGGGAAAGGGTTATTTTTGAAGGAGGAAAATGGAGAATGTGGAGCGAATAGATCAACAGGTAGCCTGAGAAAAGGTATTGAATAGGAAAGTGGAAAGACAGACGGATAGGAATGTAGTACAATAAAATGTGAGCAAATATGAGAGTGAGAAAGAGAGAAGAAAAAAAATTCTTCCATTCTAAAATTATCGAATCCCAATCAGCTTGAAATTTTGCTGACTGGAATTCTCAACTTATTATAAATTGTAATCGTGTTTCTTACATCCAGTTTTGTTGTTTTCATCAGTCCTATCCTATTAACCTTTCCCTTCCTTCTTCCCTTCTTCTTACCTATGTATGTTACCTGTCTCCCTTTTCTGTACAAGTATGGAAAGATCATTAACTCTACAGGTAACAATTTCTACCTGTTCAAGTCTTTGTATTCTCATCTGCACCACCTGAGTTCACCTGCCCCTTCCCCCCACCTCATTTTTTTACCTAAAGGCCGGTTCCCACTAGCCCGCTTGTACGGCCGCCGTTGCCGTACACCGCCCAACAATGAAGTCACAAAAAAGTCGGCCGTACCGCTGTACGGCTGCTGTACAAAGTTAAAATCAAGTCATCTCTCCCGCTCGGCGGTGTCCGCTCGAGCGGAGGTGCGAACTTTGGCCGCTTTTTTTTTGTTTTTCACCACTACATTATTACAACCACTCAAGGTGTGATGATGGTGACGTCATTGTTGAACGGTGAACGGCAACGGCGGCCGTAGAAGCGGACTAATGGTAACCGGCCTTAACTCACCTGATGTTCTGTTCTTTTGCAGTTATGAAAGAAACAATACATCTTATATACACATGACCTTGATGTGTAAATAACTCAGTTTTGTTTGTGTATGAGTATGTAGGTCTTGCTTATAATCTCTCATAAACCTTTTTCCCTTCCTACCCCTTCGCTTTCTTTTATTTTCTCCTGTACCTTCCTTTGCCTCCCTACTTCCCTCTCTTTCCCCCCTCTATTATATACCTTCATTTTGCCTTCCTACTCCCCTCTCTTTCTTTTATTTCTCATATATACCTTTCCCTTTGCCTCCCTACTCCCCTCTCTTTCCCCCTTCTCATGTGGTGTTTTCTCCCCTCAGGCGTGGCCAAGATCATCAACAAACTCAACGGGCAGCCCTTTGACGAGAATGACGAATCCCTTTTTGAGGTAAATATGAACTCATGATGAAAATAAGTGAAAAAATAAATTATAATAGAGTTGAATATTAGGGCACAGCGACAGGTTCTTGTCGCCTTACATATACAAAAATAGAAGGTTTATAATTATGTAAGTTAATGATTGAATGTGACTTGAATAGATAAATACATGGTTTAATACTTTTGCTGAAATATTGTACAGTAAAACCTCTCGTATTCGGACACTCATTATTCGGACTTTGACATTATTCGGACCTCCTCTTTTTTTTTTTTTTTTTTTTTTTTTTTTAGGGGTCGAAATTTCCTAGCCTAGGGTTTTTTTTTATTTTTTTTTAAGGGCTGACATTTCCTAACCTAGTTTATGTTTTTTATTATTTTTTATTTTTTTTATTACATATCTAAATACCCCCATATATAATCCCCCCATTATTCGAATCCTTCCATTACTCGGACCACTCCTTGGCCCAATTAGTCCGAATATGAGAGGTTTTACTGTATTTGTTATGGGTGCTAAAATTTTTGGACTATCGGAAAAGTGCAGCAAGTTGATCCATTTTCCCCCATTCATTCCTCTTGTCTTCCTCCTCTAGTAGAAAAAGTGCTGTAAAAATCAGCATTTCTTATTCCTAATCATACAACAAGTTAATCTTTTTCCCCCATTAATTACCTCCTGTCTTCCTCGTCTTGTAGAAAAAGTGCCGTAACTCAACATTTCTTCTTCCTGATCATCCCTTTCTTCTTCCTCCTCGTGGCAGGCCTTCACCGTCTGCTGTGTTATGGGTGCTTTTATTATGGAACTGCAGGGGAAAAGTGCAGCAAATTAATCCTTTTCTCCCCCTTTATTCCTCCCTGTACTCGCTTGTAGAAAAAATTCCATAACTCAACATTTCTTATTCCTGATCATCTCTTTTTTCCTCTCCCTATACAGGAACTTTGGAACTACAGTACCACGTGTAGGTCTCGCGGCCTCTTGTAGCTTCCTTATTCTCTTATGTTCTTATGTTCTTATGTTCTCTCCCTGCTCGTGTTAGGCCTTCACCATCTTCTGCGGGCTGGGCATCAACAACACGATGATGTACAACGAGGTGGAGAAGGCCATGGCCAGGCAGAAGGTGGCCATCGAGGTGAGCAAAGAAGGGAAGACTAATGGGCTTAAGATATGTACTTATTTCTTTACTTCATATCTCTCTCTCTCTCTCTCTCTCTCTCTCTCTCTCTCTCTCTCTCTCTCTCTCTCTCTCCTTCTCTCCTCTCTCTCTCTCCTCTCTCTCTCTCTCTCTCTCTCTCTCTCTCTCTCTCTCTCTCTCTCTCTCTCTCTCTCTCTCTCTCTCTCTCTCTCTCTCTCTCTCTCTCTCTCTCTCTCTCTCTCTCTCTCTCTCTCTCTCTCTCTCACAAACACACACAAATATTCCTTCATTGTCGTCTTTTCATTGCAAATCACAAGTAAATCCAACATATTTCCATGTACTGCTTAATAATGATTGTAATGATGATAGTGTAATCAATACCAACATTAAGAGCATGCTATCAAAGTCCTTAAGGTTATCAAGTTATAGGTTAGCAAGTTGTAGTATCAAGCTTTTTAAGTTATCAAGGACCCTCAGTAAAACATACATATTTTAGTAGTAAGTTGTCGTAAGAGCCTCGCAAATAATTATCGCCCAATTAGTCTAAGTTCTGTGATTGTTAAGAGTTGTCATTGGCTGGTAAGAAGTCAGAGAAAATACTTCTTCAATATCACTAAATGCTTCTCTCTTTTGTCGTCTCCTTCCATAACCTCAAACGCACCAAAAGTAATAAGTTTCTCGTTTCCACTCGGCATCCGTCTGGGGGCTCCCTAAGGGACCCTGGGAATGGCCGACTGTGCGGCGAATTTTTTTTATGTTATCAATTCACTCAGAGTATTCTTTTTTCCTGGCATTATCTATATATCATTGGTTTTGCCAAGAGATTATTCTGCCTTATGCAAGAAATAAAAAAAAAATGCAAATAAATAGGTTTACCGACTCTGAAAAAAAACATAGGAGTAAAGAGAAAAATAAGAAATACGTTACGTTCACACTTCATAGCTCGACAACTTCCTGATCTCGTACTTTTATGGTTTATATGCAATAAAAGCGGTGTCTTATGAGATTCCAACACGCTACCCTTATAATTTTCATATGGCAGTAGTTTCTTAAGAAAATGGAGGGAAACTGACACATGTTGGAAGACGGATTAGGATACAAGTATGGCTTACCCGGCTCGGGACACGTTTGCAAAGGAGGAACGACAGTCGGCGCTGACAGGCTAGCCTGCGAGAAGAACTGAGGACCACAAGGACCTTATTCATTTTCAATCCACCACCGCACGAGAGAGTTGACAATTATTTTATTTTATAGGTCTAGCTTGGATCTTTGACGCAGAACATTTTGACGCGATTCTGATAAATACTTGATTTTTGGCGAATTTTTACAAGTGTTTTGACGCGATTCGCATCAAAAGCTCAGATGTAGAAGATTCCGTTTTGACGGGAATGGCGTCACGGTGCGTGAGAGGGTTAATCTTACATTTGAACAGGAATGATTCTGGCAATGCAATGTGGAATGCTAACTCTCATTTGTCTTCTTCCTTTTCTTCTTCCTCTTACATATGTCATCACCCTATATCAATATCATCTTCTGTAACTGTAACTGTCTTCTCCAACTTTTTATGTAGAACCAGCCTGCTTGATTTGTATTATCATATGTATTTGTATTATCATATGTATTTGTATTCACTGTTACTTCTTCTTTCTGTTCAATGTCAGATTTTCCGTTAGTATCTTATGAGGTTACACGGCCGATGATACATTTCCAGCTGTCTCTATCCATTGCCTCTACTTCTTCAATGCCCAATGCTGCCTCTATTCACTATTACTGTTGCTCTATACATGTTTCTGTGTATGTCAGATGTATTAACTCCTTGAGACCCAGAACGTAATTTCCATTGTAATTTGGGTACCATTAGACGATTTTTATGATTATAAGCAATATTTTATAGATGTGACCTATTTAGTACCCTTATCCACTAGTTAATTTGGTATATTAAGTTAGTTTTCGTAATTTTATGGCTAACAACAGACGACTTCACATAGCAAAGGAAAAATCTGGGTGTGAAAGGGTTAAGGTGTGATGATTGTGCTGTGTTCCTCCGCAGGTTCTGTCCTACCACGCCACCGCATCTGCTGACGAGGTGTTGAGTCTGCAGGTAAGAACTCCCGCCTTCCCTCCTCCCTCCTCTCTCCACTCCTTCTTACCTCTTCATACCTATCCTTTTTTACCTCCATTCATTCCTTTGCTTCATTCCCCCTGCCCTATCTTTTCATCCTCACTTTTCTCCCTCTCTCCTTCTCTATTTACCTCCTCACTCTGTTGTTTAACCTTTCAATCACTCATTCAATTCCTATTCATTCCTTATTCATTACATTATCAATTTTACATCAGTTATTCCGTACATCATCAATTCTTATTCATTCCTACACTTGCATCCCACACACTAGTCCCATCCATAACCTATCCCTCACTCCCCCACAGTTTTCTC
>JACEEZ010000869.1:713651-718853 GCA_016584305.1 Chionoecetes opilio | reverse complement strand
TGTTGTGTGTGCGTGTTTTTGCGTGTGCGTGTGTGTGTGTGTGTGTGTTGTGTGTGTTGTGTGTGCGTGTATGTGCGTGTGCGTGTGTGTGTGTGTGTGCTGTTGTGGTGTGTGTGTGTGTGTGTGCTGTATGTGCGCAAGTGGTAGAGAGAGGAGAGAGAGAGAGGGAGAGAGAGAGAGAGAGAGAGAGAGAGAGAGAGAGAGAGAGAGAAGAGAGAGAGAGAGAGAGAGAGAGAGGAGAGAGAGAGAGAGAGAGAGAGAGAAGAAGAGAGAGAGAGAGCTCCAATAGAGAACCAATTTTGTACAAGAGACAATTTAGAGATGAGAATTGAAGGCATACGCAAAGAATAACTTAAACCAAACTATTCATTCAACTCTCTATCTCTCCATGCACCTATCTATCTCTCTACACGTTGTTTTCGACCTTCTTTTTTCGACAAATGCCGATTTGGTAAAAAATGTGAACATTGGCCCTGAATTTGGCACTAGCGATCATAGAATTGTGTCCTTTGATATAAATCTTGAAGTGTACAAGGAAAGCGTTAGCAACGAAAAAAAATTCCTGTATAAACAAGGCAACTTTGAAAGACTGAGGACGATTTTGTCAGAAACAGATTGGAGCGTGCTATCAAATCAAACGAATATAGACGAATCATGGGGAATATTTAACACTATCTTGAACAATGCTGTAAAGTCTTGTGTTCCAGTCGGTAAAAGACGTCCATGTAAAAATAAAAATAAACCCAAGTGGTGGAACAGACAAATCGAATCTGGGCTTTTACAGAAAAAACGGGCCTACCGTAAATGCATGTCATCTCAAAATTAAAATGCTCAAATAGAGTTCGAAAGACTACGGCGCGATACGAAAAAGTTGATAAAGAAAAGTAAGAAAGATCTTGAAGTATATATTGCAAGTATCAGTAAATCAAACCCCAAAGAAATTTTCAGTCACGTGCGCAAGAAAGTTATCACAGCGAACATAGGTCCACTTGCACTTGTAAACGGTAAACTTACTAGTAATGAAATCAAGATGGCTGAAGTATTAGATGATTACTTTGCTTCTGTTTTTACAGTTGAAGATATAAATAGATTGGAAGAAGTGGGCTGCGATCAAAGTAACGTAATTCCATTGATTTATTTGCGAATTCCTTGAGGACACAATAATTAAAGCAATAGATAAACTTAAAAGTTAACAAATCCCCCGGACCAGACTGTATTGCACCGCGAGTTTTAAAGGAAGCGAAGCACCAGATTTGCAAACCTCTTTCAATATTTTTTAACAAATCCCTAAATTTTGGTAAAGTCCCTTGCGATTGGAAACTTACAAATGTTACTCCAATACAGAAAAAAGGTGATTTGACACAACCGAGCAACTACAGACCGATCAGCCTCACATCCGTAGTCTGTAAATTAATGGAAACAGTAATACGAGACAATGTGGTAAAATTCTTAGAAGAAAATAATCTGATTAAAAACTCCCAGCACGGCTTTCGTAATAAAAGTTCTTGCCTCACAAATCTGCTAGACTTTTTTAATGATGTATACAGCACGTTCGACGAGACGAAAGCAGTAGATGGGATTTATCTAGACTTTCAAAAAGCGTTTGACAAAGTTTGACATAAGCGTCTACTTAAGAAATTAAAGTCACACGGCATAACTGGAAATATCTTAAATTGGCTTGAAGACTGGCTTTCTGAGAGAAAGCAGCGCGTCGTAATTAATGGAAAAGCATCTAGCTGGCAAAATGTTTTAAGTGGCGTACCGCAGGGATGTGTACTAGGTCCTAAACTTTTCTTAATATGTAAACGATATTGACGAAGGCCTCACCTGTAAGATATCAAAGTTTGCGGACGATACTAAAATAACGAATAAAGTAATCACAACTGCCGATAAGATGCAATTGCAATCTGACTTTGATCGCTTAGTTAGTTGGGCAAAGAAGTGGCAGATGAAATTTAATACCGATAAGTGTAAGGTTTTGCATATAGGAAGTAATAACGATCAAATTAACTACATACTCAATGGACGGACATGAACTTTCCAATGTTACCGAAGAAAAAGACTCGGGGGTTATTATAAGCAACGACCTCAAGCCCAGTAAATATTGTTCAGAAGTTGTTAAGAGGTCTAACATATTAACTGGTTTCATAGGAAGAACTTTCGAATATAAATCTAAAAAAAGTAATTCTCACACTTTTCAATGCGATCGTACGTCCTCATCTTGAATATTGCGTTCAGTTCTGGTCACCCTACTATAGAAAAGATATAGTCAAACTAGAGAGAGTACAAAGAAAAGTTACTAAAATGATTCCGCGCTTGCGAAACAAGCCATACGAAGAGCGATTGAAGGAACTTAACTTGTTCAGTTTGTCAAAACGTAGGTTGCGAGGAGACTTAATAGAATTGTTTAAAATGTTCCATGGCTTCGATAATGTTAACATAAACGACTATTTGAATATTGATTGGACAAGCACTACTCGTAGTAATGGATACAAGATCATTGGTAAGCGATTTCGGTCACATGAAGCGAAGCAATTTTTCTTTAATCGAGTTGTTAATATATGGAGCTCTCTTCCAGCACAAGTAGTTAATAGTAACACGGTTGAGGCGTTTCAGAACAAACTAGATAAATACTTAGCATCAACTGCCCAACTCTATTACTTCGGCCCTACGTAAACTCTTTTTTTTTGTAGCGTTAGCTTTAGTTTAGAGTGTCTCTCCTTCAATCTTTCCTATAAAATTCCATGGCAGTTTTTCTATACTGTATGGTGTTTTTATCTCACTTTTTTCCTGCCGGCCTTGGCCGGAGGGAGAGGTGGGTGGGGAGGAGCCTTCAACTTTGCTATTCTTTTACCTATAACACGTAGAAACTATAGTGGTAGAAAGTAGTCACACAAACAGCCTCGTTTGGCCCAGTAGGGCTGTTGCTGTCTGTTCTTCCTTTGTATATTCCTTTGTATACACACATACTCTTCTATCTACCTCTTATTACCACATTATCTCTCCTCATAGTCGCCTCAAGTCTTCACCCTTCCTCTTCCTTCCCTTGCTGATTCCAACCTCCTCCTCCTCCTCCTCCTCCTCCTCCTCCTCCTTCTCCTCCTCCTCCTCCTCCTCCTCCTCCTCCTCCTCCTCCTCCTCCTCCTCCTTCTCCTCCCTCTTCCTTCTCCCCCTTCCCCTCATCCTGTCATCCCTGAGGGCGGGTCAACAGTGGCGTATTCGAGGTCATTATTGCAACGGTTCACCTAGTAACGCCCTTGATGACTTCCGCCGCGAGGTCAAAGGTTAAAGGGGGAACGAGGGTTGTGCAGGCTTGAGAGAGAGAGAGAGAGAGAGAGAGAGAGAGAGAGAGAGAGAGAGAGAGAGAGAGAGAGAGAGAGAGAGAGAGAGAATATGAGACAGAATATGACAGAATGAGAGATAGAGAATGAGAGATAGAGAATGAGAGACAGAAAATGAGACAGAAAATGAGACAGAGAGAGAAAGAGAGAGAGAAGAAGAAAATACATCAGCATTTTCTGTGTCTCTCAGGCTGCGAGAGAAACACAGACAAAGAGAAACAAAGATAATACACCCAGATTTTAGCGTCAAGAAATATCTAAAAAAAAATAAGATAAAGACAAGAGGTGAATCTGTACATGTCAAGCTTTTTTTTAGCGTCATTAGTTCGAACGTGAGAACACAACGGTGATGAGAGTGACGAAAGAAATGGCTGGAAAAAAGTGTACCCAACAAAGATTCTTCTCTTCTTTTTTTTTCTCTCTCTCTCTTTCTCTCTCTTTGTATCTGTCTGTCTATCATTCTCTGTCTCTCATTCTCTGTTTCTCACTCTGTCTCTCTGTCTGTCTCATTATGTTTCTCACTCTGTCTCTCATTCTGTCTCATTCTCTGTTTCTCTCTCTCTCCTCTCTCTCCTCTCCTCTCTTCTCTCTCTCCTCTCTCTCTCTCTCTCTCTCTTCCTCTCTCCTCTCCTCTCTCTCTCTCCTCTCTCTCCCCTCTCTCTCTCTCTCTCTCTCTCTCTCCCTCCTTCTCTCCCCTCTCCTCTCTCTCTCTCTCTCTCTCTCTTCCCTCTCTCTCCTCCTCTTCTCTTTCTTTTATTCTCTCTCCTCTTCTCTCTTCCCCCTCTCTCTCTCTCTCTTCTCTCTCTCCTCTCTCTCTCTCTCCCCCTCCTCTCCTCTCCCCTCTCTCTCTCTCCTCTCCTTCTCTTCTCTCCTCTCCCTTCTCTCTCTCTCCCCTCTCTCTCTCTCCTCTCTCTCTCTCCTCTCTCTCTCTCCTCTCTCTCCTCTCTCTCTCTTCTCTCTCTCTCTCCTCTCTCTCTCTCCCCTCTCTCTCTTCTCTTTTTGGAACCAGATGTAAGCAAGCCTCAAACTTACGGTGGAGGAGGAGGAGGAGGAGGAGGACGAGGAGGAGGACGAGGAGGAGGACGAGGGAGGAAGACGAGGAGGAAGACGAAGAGGAGGACGAGGACGAGGAGGAAGGCAAAAGAAGATGAACTATTGAGGTTAAAAAAAAGTAGATCATGATTGAGTTCCAGAAATAAAACTGTAGAAATTATGAGAAAAGTAATATATATTTATTTATATATTAATTACTGTAGGGATGAAAAAGGTGGAGGAAGTATAAAAAAAATGCAAGAAAACACAAGAAATGAATAAGAACTTGGATGAATAACGTGGCAAAAAGTGGGTAGAGGAAAAAGGAAAAGAAAAGAAGATCAAAAAATATATAAAAAAAAGCGATGAGAGATGAATATAGACGATCAAAGGAAAATCAGGAAGAAAGAAAGTGAAGAAGGAAGGAAGGCAGGGAAAGAAGTGGGAATAAAAGAGAAAAGAGCAGGAAATGAAAGAAAGGAATGAAGTAATGAAAGAAAGAAGGAATATGGGAAGTAGTAATGATAGAGGAGATCTGAATGACATAGAAAGAGACAGCAGGGATAGAAAGAAAGCAAGGAAAAGTGAAGAAAGGAAGAAAGAAGTGTGTGAAGTAGAGATACAGAGAACAGTAGAAAGGAAGGAGGGAGGAAGGGTAGAAGGAAGAAGGAAGGGAAGAAGGGAAAAAGGGAGGAGTGTGAAATAAAAGAAGGAGGGGAAAGAAGGGGCAAAAAAATGAAAAAAAGGTTGAAGAAGTGTGTGAAAGAGAAGGAAGTATAAAATAGGAAGGAATGAAGGAAAGGGTAAAGGAAGGGGGTAGAAAAAAGGG
>JACEEZ010000869.1:676151-708651 GCA_016584305.1 Chionoecetes opilio | reverse complement strand
ATTTCCTTCCTCCATTACCTGTGGATGCATACCTGTTTGAAGCTTAATAACTCTGCTCATTTCACCTTTGACACTAAAACATTGCTTTCCGGCACATTACCGTCTTCCTTCCGTTAATATAAATGTCAAATTACAAATCATGAAAATTAAGTGACGCTGTTGCTGAAGATGATGATGGCGATTATTACCGTACCTACTCATCGTGCTCATCATCATCATCATCATCGTTATCATCGTGCTTATCCTCTGCTTACATCCCGCACCTTTTCTGTACTAGGGTATACATGCACAGGAGGGTTTAGCGAAAAAGGAGATAAGATCGCCCAGTCGGGATGATACTAGTAATAATAATGATTCGTTATTATCATTATCATAATCATTCATCATCACATCATGGCAGCAGTACGGTCTATTTTTTTCAACAAGGCAAAAATTCCATTCTATCTTAAGGTCTCATGCTTAGAATTATGCCTATGTTTACCTTATAATATGGTTAACTATGATAAAATACAGCTGAAATTAAGAAGAACCGTAGTATTCCCTTCTCCTGGCATCAAATATCAGTCGGTAAACAGCAAGGGGTCAAGGGGTCAAGATTTTTCGCCTTGTTAAAATTAACAGAGTCTACGTAATATCACCATCCTGCGCCTTGGCCACAGCAGCACCAGGGCGAGGGATGGGCGGGAGGGTGTATTAATTTCGTGTACAGTAAGATAGTGCTGGGTTTGAAAAAGGTACGTGTTCAAAATTATTACCATGTAGATGTTAATAAATTCAAAAATGCCTAAAAAATGCCAGCTGGAATTAAGTTCGAAATGTGTTAGTTGGAATTAGGATCTCAGCAAACCAGAATTGAGGCAATATCTAAACCTAATATATTCTAACCTAACCTAACCTAACTCACTAATTACCACGTACGTATACCCAACTAAATGTAAGAAATTCTACACCCGTTCCTATTAAATTTTATAAGTTACTCACTGTTCAAAATCGGAAATAGGTTCGTGGGAAACAAGTTCGCAGGTTTTCGAATTGATTTCCACTTAGGTACCCATTTCCCAAATACTAGCACGAAATTGATGACACGTACCACCTTCCCCCTTCCATAGAGTCAGTAGAGAGGCTCGGTGCACCACGGTCGCGGCGATGTGAGGGCGTGGCGGGTTCGGGGCGAGTTCGTGGTGGGTTCGTGGCGGATTCGGGGCTGGTTCGGGGCACAGTCTAAGTTCGGGGCGTGTTCGGGACAATGAACGTTAATCTTGGTACGAGTATTCCACGGCGGCCACATTATGAGCCTTAACGTTGCGTGACGGACGAGCGAGCGAGCAGCCGCGTCACTGCCTCATAAATCAATCCAGACCACCTTCCTTCACCGCCTGCTGCCGGATCGGAGGTGGAGACGTCTGTCGTCTTCCGGCCATTCATATGCAGTTATTATAGTTCCTTCCCGTCTCCGGTAAACCCTCCGCTGCCCACACCTGCGCCGCCCACCCACCGCCGCCCATGTCCATAGCTCCTTGTGACACCCAAAGAAACACCACCTTGTTATCCTTCCTTATCTAACACCCTCTCCCGTTAATTCTGTTTTTTTATCTGCTGTCTATTGCTTCAATTTTTTCTGCTGCTCCGTCAATAACTGCTTTTCCCCATTTTTTTTTTGCTGCCTTACTGCTTCGATTTTTGCTGCTGCTGCGTCAAAAACTGCTTTTCCCTGTTTAATATTTTTTTCTGCTGCCCTACTGCTTCGATTTTTGCTGCTCGCTCCGTCAATAACTGCTTTTCTCTGCGGGTGACGGAAAGAGGAGGCAGCTGTAGATAGTGACAGGTGACAAGGGTGGTGGTGAAGATAGGAAACCAAAAATTATATGGGTTGGATCTGGATGAGTGTGATGATGATGGAGGAGGAGGCGGAGAAAGGGTGGTAATGATAGGGTTAAGATAGATAAGACGAAAGGAAAGTATTAATGATAAAAGAAAAAGATAATGATAAAAGGAATGATAAAAGGAATGATAAAAGAAAAGAATGATACGTAAGCAGGATCAGAATTCATAAGATTTTTTTTGTCGTGCCAATAAAATGAACACTATAATGTAAGGCGGAAGAGGAGAAGGAGGAGGAGGAGAAAGTAGAAATGCGATATTTATGTTAATAATGATATAGGCCTAACAATGATAATGATGATGATGATGATGATGTGTGTGCGTGTTATTTTTTGTTCATGTAGTTTATAATGAAATCAGAAATAGTATTGCAAGGGGAAGCGCGTTCGTGGGTTTTCCCTCAAAATATCTGTAGAAGAGTGTATGTCGTTCCTCCTCTCCCTAAACTCTCCCCTCTTTTCCTCAACCCTTCCTTCCTTTTCTCCAACCCGTCAGGGTGGCTCGGTTGGTAGAGCTGTAGGCTCGCGTGTAGCGTCCCTGCATTCGGTCAGCGGTTCGAGCCCACCAAGTTCGTCCTGGCGTGGTGGCGCTTTGTATAGTCAATAACCTTGTAGTTGGTACTTGCAAAGTGTCTAGATAGGATCAAAGTATCTTATCTTAAATCCTTTCCTCCAACCTCCCCGCACTTCTCTCAGCCCCTCCACCATTCCATCAACCCTTCCACCCATCCATCAACCCTCCCACCATTCCATCAACCCTTCCACCCATCCATCAACCCTCCCACCATTCCATCAACCCTTCCACCCATCCATCAACCCTCCCACCTTTCCATCAACCCTTCCACCTTTCCATCAACCCTTCCACCTTTCCATCAACCCTTCCACCTTTCCATCAACCCTTCCACCTTTCCATCAACCCTTCCACCTTTCCATCAACCCTTCCACCTTTCCATCAACCCTTCCACCTTTCCATCAACCCTTCCACCTTTCCATCAACCCTTCCACCTTTCCATCAACTCCTCCACCCTTTCTCCAACCTCTCCACACCTTCCGTCACACTCCTCTCCACTAACCTCTCCACCCCATCTTTCCTCTTTTACTTTCCACACCCTCATATGTCCCATCTTCCTCCTCTTCCTCTATTACATCATCCCATGCATATGTTTACTTGCACACCCCGCCGATCACCTCATCTTCAGGTTCTCTTTAACTTTCCTCACCCTTCATGTCGCTACTCAACACACACACACACACACACACACACACACACACACACACACACACACACACACACACACACACACACACACAAACCCCCCCCCACACACACACACAACAATCCCCCCCCCCCAAACACACACATACACACATATTTCCCTGTCACCTGCGTCACACCTTACCACCTTCAACTTGCCACACTATACCTATCGCTACACAAGTACACCACCCACCCTATATATATGCTGCTAATTAGCCTCCTTTAGCTTGCCTCTCACCTGCCGTACCTCGCCTCACCTCTACCACCTGTCCAGAACATACTAATTGCATCCACTTGCCTCTAGACCACGTGGATTAGCGTGACGCTGAACTAATTAGTCACACGGAGGGACAGGTGAGCGCATGGGTCGTGGTCTTATTACTTGTGTGTGTGTCTGTGTGTTTGTGCCTGGCTCTCCCTTGCTGCTGGGTTGTTTTGCCGCTCACTGGGAGGGTGGTGGTGGTGGTGGTGGGGGTGTGGGTGATAATAGATGTTTGTGTTGAGAAAGTTGTAGGATGGTTGTGTGAAAAGTGGGAAGGCGATTGTGGTTCTCAGACAGACACACACACACACACACACATACACACACACACACACACACACACACACACACACACAACACACACACACAGCAACATAACAGAGAGAATGTTAAGACTCGCCGTAAGAAATTGACCAACAGTTCAGTGTGTAACATATCCGTGTAACAGCATTTTGAAAGGTGCTGATAATAACTCAAGATATAATTCAATAGTCAATAGGTAATGATAATTAGAAGAACAAATGGAATATCAAACGTTAGGCAACAAGAGGCACATAATACAAAAGATATGAGCTGGACAAGGCAGTGGAAAGAGACATAAGGAATGCTTCTTCAAATTCTTGATAGACTGAGTTCATTGACTCTCTTCTATCCTTTCATGTACGACGAGTACTTAAATATGAGTGGCTTGGATAGGGAGCCGCCACCGCCGCCACTACAGGAGGGTGGCGAGGGAGGGGTGTTATCAGGCGTGGCATGAAGCGTGCAGGGCCCAGCAAGGGAAGGGAAGGCGGAGTGAGGGAGGAGTGAGGGAGCAGTAACTCCACTCACGCACGGCAGCCAATGTACCGAGCCTCACTCACTCCACAATGACCTGCAAAGGAGTTGTTATACCCAGCAACACTTTATTCTAATTAACAAAAACTTAATTCAAACCATAATCGCCATATTACCCACTCCACAATTTTTTCCACCTACCAGGCTCTTGTCAACCGCATTAAAGAAGGTTGAGAGAGTTGTCCCCGGCAGGATTCGAACTCGGGGCATCGAGCTCACCACTCCAAGAAGCTAACCACACGGCCACCACCTCCCCTGCTATTACATACAAAAGGAGTTGTTATACCCAGCAAAACTTTATTTCTAATCAACAAAAACTGAATTCAAACAATAATTGTCATAATTTCCATATGACTTAAATACGAGGCTACTGTGGCATAATTTAAGAGACTTTCCTGACAGACTGGTGTAGTTAAGAGACTTTCCTGACAGGCTGCTATAGTTAAGAGACTTTCCTGGCAGGCTGCTATAGTTAAGAGACTTTCTTGATAGGCTGGCAATAGTTAAGAGACTTTCCTGACAGGCTGGTGTAGTTAAGAGACTTTCCTGACAGGCTGGTGTAGTTAAGAGACTTTACTGACAGGCTGGTGTAGTTAAGAGACTTTCCTGACAGGCTGCTATAGTTAAGAGACTTTCCTGACAGGCTGGTGTAGTTAAGAGACTTTCCTGACAGGCTGCTATAGTTAAGAGACTTTCCTGACAGGCTGGTGTAGTTAAGAGACTTTACTGACAGGCTGCTATAGTTAAGAGGGCTTTCCTGACAGGGGGGGGGGGGGTGGTTTGTTAAGAGACTTTTTGGGCAGGCTGCTATAGTTAAGAGAACTTTCTTGATAGGCTGGCAATATTAAGAGACTTTCCTGACAGGCTGGCTATAGTTTAGAGACTTTCTGACAAGGCTGCTATAGTTAAGAGGCTTTCCTGACAGGCTTGGCAATAGTTAAGAGACTTTCCTGACAGGCTGGTTAGTTAAGAGACTTTCCTGACAGGCTTTGGTGTAGTTAAGAGCTTTACTGACAGGCTGTGTAGTTAAGAGGGCTTTACTGACAGGCTTTCTATAGTTAAGGACTTCCCTGACAGGCGGGTGTAGTTAGAGACTTCCCGGGCAGGTGCTATGGTTAGAGACTTTCCTGACAGGTGGTGTAGTTAAGAGACTTTCCTGACAGGCTGCTATAGTTAAGAGACTTTCCTGACAGGCTGGTGTAGTTAAGAGACTTTACTGACAGGCTGCTATAGTTAAGAGACTTTCTTGATAGGCTGGCAATATTTAAGAGACTTTCCTGACAGGCTGGCTATAGTTAAGAGACTTTCCTGACAGGCTGCTATAGTTAAGAGGCTTTCCTGACAGGCTGGCAATAGTTAAGAGACTTTCCTGACAGGCTGGCTATAGTTTAGAGACTTTCCTGACAGGTTGCTATAGTTAAAAGGCTTTCCTGACAGGCTGCTTATAGTTAAGAGGCTTTCCCGACAGGTTGTATAGTTAAGAGACTTCCCTGACAGGCTGGCTATAGTTTAAAAGACTTTCCTGATAGCGGCTATAGTTAAGGGGAAATTTCCTGACAGGCTGGCTATAGTTAAGAGCTTCCTGGGACAGACTGCTATATTAAGAGGCTTTCCTGACAGGCTGCTATATTAAGAGACTTCCTGGACAGGCTGGCTATTTGTTTAAGAGACTTTCCTGACAGGCTGGCTATAGTTAAGAGACTTTCCTGACAGGCTGGCTATAGTTAAGAGAATTTCCTGGCAGGCTGGCAATAGTTAAGAGACTTTCCTGACAGGCTGCTATAGTTAAGAGGCTTTTCCTGGCAGGGCTGCTATAGTTAAGAGACTTTCTTGACAGGTGGCTATAGTTAAGAGACTTTCCTGGCCAGGGTGGCTAAGTTAAGAGACTTTCTGAAGGCTGGCTATAGTTAAAGGGAAATTTCCGACAGGTGGCAATAGTTAAGAGACTTTCTGACAGGCTGGCTATAGTTAAGAGAATTTCCGACAGGCTGGCAATAGTTAAGAGGGCCTTCCGGCAGGCTGGCTATAGTTAAGAGACTTTTGACAAGGCTGCAATAAGTTAAGAGACTTCCTGGACAGGTTGACCTATAGTTCAGAGATTTCCTGCAGGCTGGCTATAGTTAAGAAACTTTCCTGAAGGGCCTTATAGTTAAGAGACTTTCCTGACAGGCTGCTATAGTTAAGAGGCTTTCCTGACAGGTTGGTTAGTTGGGTCTGTCTGTGGTGTGTGTGCTGCCAGCCAAGCCAAGCCGAGAGCCGCGTCCTGGCAAAGTGGTAGCGGGGATTTTTGGTCAAGTGTTTAAAATCACGTAATTCATGCTGCGAGGAGGAGGAGGAAGGAGGAGGGAGGGAGGAGGAGGAGGAGGGGAGGAGGAGGAAAGGAAAGGGGAGGAAGGAGGAGGAGGAGGAGGAGGAAGGAGGAGGAGACTTGTACACAAGAAAAAATAATGGTTTAAAACTAAACGGTCAACGTTTGCATCACAGACTCCCTAAAAATTATTCAATGTCAGAGTCGTTGACGATGGAACAAGTTACCAGCAAAAGTTTCGAACCAGCACCCAATAACTACATTTAAAACAACTTGACGCGCATGTAAAGTAAATGGGTATGATAGTGCCTGCAATTCATATTTAGTCCCCCGTATCGATTAGTTGTAGTGGTATGGTAGTTGTGTTTGTATAGTTCATATCTATCTTCTTCATACGAACTCCATGTTCCCATCCCTTTTTTAGGGGCTGTTCATTTTCCAACTGTTTTCTCTGTAGTTGATGGTTCAGCCAGATACCCTGTCATGGGCCAATAGGTCTCCGGATGGTGTCTGTTTTCTATGTAATCCTATGTAATCCTCCTCCTCCTCCTCCTCTTCCTCTCCTCCTCCGGCACCCTTTCTCTGTGACGGAGAGGAAGGAAGAAGAGAAGAGACTTAGGAGAAAAGGAAGTAGTAGCCAGAAGCGGTTACCAGTTTGTGTCTAAACTAGAAGCCGGCGATGCAACGTTCCATTACACCAACGCTTTCCCCCTCAAACTCCCCCCATCTTAACCCCTTCCTTCTAATCTCAACTAAACCCTTCTCTCTCTCTCTATCTCTCTCTCTCTATTCTCTCTCTTCTCTCTTCTCTCTCCCTCTCTCTCTCTCTTCTCTCTCTCTCTCTCTCTCTCTCTCTCTCTCTCTCTTTTCTCTCTCTCTCTCCCCTCTCTCTCTCTCTCTATCTCTTCTCTCTCTCCTCCTCTCTCTCTTTCCCCTCTCTCTCTCTCTCTCTTCTCTCTGTCTCTCTGTTCTCTCGTCTCTGCTCTCTTCTCTCTCTCTCTGCTCTCCTCTCTCCCCTTCTCTCTCCTCTCTCTCTCTCTCTTCTCTCCTTTCTCTCTCCTCTCTCTCTTCCCCCCCCCCCCTGCCTCACTCCAACACACACCATAAACGGCCACATAAAAATGACAGATTAAACTCATGATCGCCTTCAATTTATCGCGTTCCTTACCCTCTATGTGGCCTGTCTGTCAGTACGAACGCTGCTGTGCTGTCTGTATATACGGGGCTGTCTATATATGCATGGGGCTGTCGTGCGCCTCATGCTATCTGTTTACTACAACAATTATATCACCGGCAATAATGAACAGCAGTCATGGAAATAGTATTGTCATGTATGTAAGTATAGTCATTAAGTAAGTATAGTCATAGTATAAGTATAGTCAGTATAGTCATGGAAAGATGATGCATTGCCGATACCTTTTTCACGGCGCACAAGTTTGTTTCTCTTATAGGTGTAGTATATTTCAATGGAATTTTGTAGTTTGCTTATGACATCTGGAAGGGTTGACTAAACATTAGGCAGACAGACCGGTAGACAGACAGACAGACAGACAGACTGACAGATATAAACAGAGACAGACACAGATAGACACAGACATACACAGACAGATACACAGACAGGCAGACAGACAGACACATATACAGACAGACAGACACACACACAGAGACAGACACAGACAGATACAGACAGATACAGACAGACACAGAGATAGACACAGACAGACGCATACACAGACAGACAGACACAGAGACAGACGCACTAGACACAGAGACGTATACAGACACAGAGATAGACACAGACACATACACAGACAGACACACAGACACAGAGATAGACACAGACACATACACAGAGACAGACACACAGACACAGAGATAGACACAGACAGACACAGAGACAGACACACAGACACAGAGACATATACAGACACAGAGATAGACACAGACAGACACATACACAAACAGACAGACACAGAGACAGACACACAGACACAGACATATATAGACACAGAGATAGACACATACACAGAGACAGACACAGAGACCTATACAGACACAGAAACAAACACAGACAGACAGACACAGACACATAGACAGACACAGACCGGCAGACAGACAGACAGACAGACAGACGGACTCACGGACGGTAAGGACACAGCTTGTAGGCGAGAACAACACGCTAGGCTAAAGAACACCGGAAGTCGTACACCCACTGCAAACTTATGTATTATTACCATCATTATCTCTCTTTTTTTTGTCTCCTTTTCCTGGATCTTGACGATTTTCTTTCCTCATTCAGTCGCTCGAGCTTGAGATGGCGGGAAGAAAGACTTACGGATGTGGAAAGCATGGAGAAGGAGCAGGAGGAGGAGGAGGAGGAGCAGGAGGAGGAGGAGGAGGAGGAGGAGGAGGAGGAGGAGGAGGAGGAGGAGGAGGAGGAGGAGGATGAGGAACGAGAGGAGGAGGAGGAGGAGGAGCAGGAGCAGGAGCAGGAGGAGAAGTAGGAGGAGGAGAACGACGCTGAAATTATAATACTGACTGTCTTGAAACTCGGCAGAGGAAGCTTGATTCCGCGAAACTTGAGACACGCGAACAATGAATCCGAGCTGTATAGGGTAATGTAATGGAGGAGGTGACAGCAATGACTTCAGGAGGAGGAGGAGGAGGGAGAAAAAGGGAAGAAATAAGGACATAGTTTGAATAAGATGGATGAAAAATTGAATGTAAGAAATAACTGAAGGAAATGAAGAATGGATGAAAGGACAACCAGAGGAAGTGAAGATCATTGGATTCCTCGACATCCTTCCTTCCCTCCCTCGCTACGCCTCGCTGACTCAAGGGGGGGAGGGAAGGAGGAGGAGAAGGAAGAGGAGGACGAAAAGAAGGAGGTAGAGATGGAGGGGGAGGAAGTGGCTCCGGAAGTGGCCAGGTGGAGGAAGAAGGTGGAGAGAGATGGAGAGAGAAGAGAAGGAGAGGGAGGGATCCGGGAGGGAGGGAGGGAGGGAGGGAGGGAGGGAGGAGCTAAAAGGGTTGTACCTAGGTAGCTGTGGGTAGACGAGGAGGCTAATTAGGAGGAGGAGGAAGAGGAAGAAGAAGAGGAGGAGGAGGAGGAAGAAGAAGAGGAATACAAAGGAGACACAAACAGTAGTAAACAGACCCATTAAGTCTTAATGGGCTGTTTTTTGAATTATAAATACACTACCACTAAACTAGAGAATAAGAGAGAAAGGATAGAAAAGTAGAAGGGGCTCCTCCCCACCCACCAATCCTTCAGCCGAAAGCTGGCCGGAAATGAAGTGATTACCATACAGTATGGAAAAACTGCATGGAATTTGTGAGTAAAGTTGAAAGCTGTAATCTGGGGAGGAGGAGGAAGAAGAGGAAGAGGAGGTGGTGATAGTGGTAGTAGTGGTGCTAAAGAGAGAAATAGAAATAACTTTGAAGATATGATATGAAAGCGAAGGACAATAAAAGAAAAGTGAAGAAGAAGAATAAGAAAAGAAGGATGAGAAATACAAATGAGAAAATCAAAGATAATAGAGAGTGAAAGAGAGAGTGAAAGTGGGGAGAGAGACGAGAGAGAGAGAGAGGAGAGAAATGAGGAGAGAGAAGGAGGAGGCAGGGGGGGGGATCTAGGGGGTGTGCGTGTCAGAGGACAAGCGTTGGAGGTTGCCGAGAGATGAGAGGAGAGAAGGAGGGATGAGAGAGAGAGAGAGCTCGGAAGAAGGGACGATTGGGAGGGAGAGAGGATGGGAGAGCGAGACTGAAGAGAGAGAGAAGAAGAGGAGAGAGCGGAAGAGGGGAGGTCGGACCGAGGAGAGAAGAACCCGAGACGGAGAGACGAGAGAGAGAGACTGCAGATCGATGGAGAGAGATAGAGAGGACGAGGAAATGAGAGAGAGACCGAGGAGAGAAGAGGAGACGAGAGAGAGAGATGGAGAGCGAGAGAGAAGGAGGAGAGAGAGAGGATGACGACGAATCCCGAGAGAGAGAGAGAGATGTATGGGGAGAGAGAGGAGGAAGAGGAGAGAGAGAGGCGGGAAGGGGGGAAGGAGGGGGGGGGAGAGGGAGGGGGAGGGCGGGGGGGGGGGGGGGGGGGGGGAGAGAGGGAGGGAGGGAGGAGATGAGACGCAGGAAGAGGAGAGAGAGGAAGAGAGAGAGAGAGGCTGGGACGAGAGAACGAAGGGGGGGACGGAGTGATCCGAGAGAGTTTGGAGAGAGGAAGAGAGAGTCTCGGAGAGAGAGAGAGAGAGAGAGAGAGAGCCTGAGAGAGAGAGAGAGAGGACGATAGTGAAATAAGAAAAAATAATTCTTACAGATATTCGATAACGATAAGCCGCAAGGAACTATAACAATTATGAATAAAAGAAACAGATAGTTTATTGCTTATTGAAACTGGTATCCATGAAAAAAAATAAAAAATAGAAAGCATAACGATGAGTAATATATTAAAACCAACATAAAAAAGTATCTGTATATATATTTTTTTCTGACAATATATAGTCTTTCTTGTGATATTTGTGGCCGTCCCTCCTTCCTCACCCTCCCAGGGGCTTATTTACAACACTGCCTTGACGCTGAACAGATTGAGTAAAGCGTCGCAACGTAGTCTAAGGAACATACCTACTATACTAACTAAAATAACTAACAAACAAACATAATAAATAAAACTAAACTAACATAACATACTAAATAACTAACATAACATAGCATAACATACTAAATAACTAACATAACATAACATATTAAATAACTAACATAACATAGCATAACATACTAAATAACTAACATAACATAACATAACATAACATACTAAATAACTAACATAACATAACATAACATACTAAATAACTAGCATAACATAACATAACATACTAAATAACTAACATAACATAGCATAACATACTAAATAACTAACATAACATAACATACTAAATAACTAACATAACATACTAAATAACTAACATAACATAACATACTAAATAACTAACATAACATAACATAACATACTAAATAACTAACATAACATAACATAACATACTAAATAACTAACATAACATAACATAACATACTAAATAACTAACATAACATAACATAACATAACATAACATACTAAATAACACGTGTCTAAATAACATACTTAATACTTAAAAGTTTTACAGAGTAAGAAATCTGAACCTGTATTATCATTTCCTTGGTCCATAATTCATCCTGATTAATGTTTCCTTGCTATGTATACCAGTAGCTCCTTCAGGAAATATATAGCAATGGATTTATAGCACAAATAAATAAAAAATTATTTAACATATGAAGGAAGAAAACAGAGAAACTCACACAATTAATCTTACCCCTTCACGCCCAGATCTTTCCTTTGCTATATTAAATCGTCTGTTGTTAGCCATAAGATTACAAACAGTTAATTAATTTACCAAATTAGCTAGTGGACAAGGATATACTAAACAGGTCATATCTATAAAATATTGCTTATATGCATTAAAATTGTCTAATGGTAGCCAAATTACAATGGGAATTACGTTTTGGGCCTCAAGGGTTATAATATCTATGATGATTTTTTTTTATATTACTAAATGATTTCAAATCCCTATGTACTTCTATTAATTATTAACCCGAACATGTTTAGGAATCGAGTCATATGAACCCTTGTAGGAGGTGACAAATGATACCCTAAGTCAAAGTCTAAGTCTAAGTCAGAAATGTTTATTTACCCAACTATAAACCGAAGAAAATTAACATATCACAAACATCTAGGCAGAGCTCTTTTAACCCCTTGAGACCCGGAGCGTAACTTCCATTGTATTTTAGGTACCATTAGACGATTTTAAGTGAATAAGCAATATTTTATAGATATGACCTGTTTTCTATCCTTGTCGACTAACTAATTTGGTATATTTAGTTACTTTTCGTAATTTTATGGCTAACAACAGAATATTTTTTTAGGAAAGGAAAGATCCGGGCGTCAAGGGGTTACTGTGAACATTTTTAAAGAGCTCCCCCCAAAAAATATACGTAAATTGCAATAATTACCTAGGACACATAATCTAATATAGTACATGCATACCTATTCATACTGTAAACTCATATCTGCATTTTCATCACGAGGTAGAAGTATCGAATGCACATAAAAATCTAAATATTGTTAAGCCTATAGTCCTTACGTAGTAGTATACTTACGTAGTAGGGGGGAGGCTAGGGTCCTGCGCGGTACGGTTGGTTAGCGGAGTGGTTAGCGTCTCCGATATGACGTTCTCCGGGACCCGAGTTCGATTACGAAGAAAACCAAAATACCTTTCTGCACCGTCGAGTGACCTAAGAATACCCCATGCCCTGCCCATCAAACTCTACCTTCGATTGCGAGTGCATCGGAGGACACAGGGGGGCGGCAGAGCCCTGATCACAGGCGTCACTATAAAAATCCTGCCCTGCGCCAAAATACGCCACCACGGGGCGAGGGACCAATCATCACAGCCCGTCAACGTGAAACTTCCAGAGACTACCATCCGACCGAGCCCTGGGGCACACTCCCTACTAGGCGCCTATAGGCAAAATGTAAAAAAAAAAAAAAAGTATAGGCAATAGGACTATAACGACATACACGAACATTTATAAGATATTGCAATGTAGAATGTACCATAAAGAATGTGTACATCGTAAATAGGACTATGATTCACTTAAATGTTAATGTATGCATATGATATAGTGAAGTGGTAAAATGTATTATTGGATGGTATAGTGTATAATATGAATCGTGTTTATAGAAGCAGGTTTTCAACACAAACACACAACCACGCGCACACACAAACACACACACACACAGGAGAGAGAGATAGAGAGAGAGACCCCTCTCCAGCAGCGGTCGTGCGTGACGTGGAAGGCATGGCATTGTTGCGTCATGTACAAGGCTCACAGGATTGCAGCAAAGCTCCTTTACAACTAGCAGAAGTAGAGGAGGTACGCCTCAACCCCACGGCCAGGCCCCCCCCCCACCTCCCACTCTACCAACCATGGGCCCCACAACATCGACCATAGGTGGGGACTGTTTGCCCACCCTCCCTTCGCGACGACGGAACATTACCTCCGCCCTTCCTACCCCGCTTATGGTCGATATGGAACACCTGGGTCGCTTGCGCCAGGACCCGACCGCACCTCACCACTTCCCGCACACCGCCTACAAATCGGGCCGAATGCCTGGTGCAAGCGGAACTAGCACAATAGAAAAAGAGTATACAAATAATGACTAAACATTTGTATTACACGATAATGTTATATATAAGTATAATTCATTTATAATATATATATATATTTATATATATAATATATATTATATTATATATATATAATATATATATATATATATTTAAAATATATATATAGTGTATACAAGTATTAGTATACTTCTTTATAGTAGTGTATTAGAGTATAGTGTTAGTATAATTTCTTAATCACTTGGTATCACGTACGTTTATAGTAGAGAATTGCTGTACTTTTCATATATTTGACAAACTTATTGTCATGAATAAGATATAATACTGCTAGAGAAGTCCTGCGTTCCCAGCCGGACTTTAGCACATTAAAAAACTCCCTTTTGTTTTTTTCAATGTATTAGTTGAAAAAAAAAGGAAGAGAAAGAGAGAGAGAGGAGAGAGAGAGGAGTGGAGAGAGGAGAGAGAGGAGAGAGAGATGATGAGAGGAGAGAGAGAGAGAGGAGAGAGAGAGAGAGAGAGAGAGAGTATGGGGGGAAGTAAGAGCCATCCTATCCCAAACAAGGGTAGTAATAGCGACAAGAAAATCATTTCGTAGCTTTTCGAAATTGGTCCAGTAATCGTGAGAAAGCCGCGTATGAGAAAAGTGACGTTGGTGGGTTGGTGTGACAGGTGCTCTCTCTCTCCTCTCGCTCTCCTCTCTCTCTCTCTCTCTCTCTCTCTCTCTCTATCTCTCTCTCGCTCTCTCCTCTCTCTCGCTCTCCCGAGAGCTCTCTCTCTCTCTCTCTCTCTCGTCTCTCTGCTCTCTCCTCTCTCCTCTCTCTCTACTCTCTCCTCTCTCAGATCTCTCTCTCTCTCTCTCTCTTCTCTCTCTCTGCTCCGATCTCTCTCTCGCTCTCTCTCTCTCTATCTCTCTCTCTCTGCTCTCTCGATCGCACTTCTCTCTCTTGCGCTCGTCTCCTCTCTATCTCTCTCTCTCTAGCTCTTCTCCATATCTCTCTCTCTCTCTCTCTCTCCTCTCCTCTCTCTCTTCTCTCTCTCTCTCTCTCTCTCTCTCTCTCTCCTCTCTCTCTCTTCTCTCTCTCTCTCTCTCTCTCTCGCTCTCTCTCCTCTCGCTCTCTCTCTCTCTCCTCTCTCTCTCTTCTCGCTCCTCTCTCTCTCTCTCTCTATCTCTCTCTCTCTGTCTCTCTCTCTCTCTCTGCTCTCTCTCTCTCTCTCTCTCTCTCTCTCTCTCTCTCACTCTCGCGTTCGGTCTATCCCAAGCGACTATAATAGCCTCCAGTACTTCCGGTAAATCTGGCGCCGGTTCACAACTTCTTCCGGTTCTGGTAGAAAGAAAATCAAAATAAGATCTTTTCTCCTCTTATTGTTATTATTATTATTATTTATGTTATGTACTTTTGCTGCAAACCACTTCCGGTGGGTTTAGATAAAAGTGTGGTCATACGTCTTTGAGATGGTTAGAGAGAGAGAGCGAGAGGAGGAAGAACGAGAGAGAGAGAGAGAGGAGAGAGAGAATAGAGGAGAGGAGAGAGAGAGAGAGAGGAGAGAGAGAGAGAGTGAGAGAGAGAGAGAGAGAGAGAGAGGAGAGAGAGAGAGAAGAGAGAGAAGAGAGAGAGAGGGAAAAAGAGAGAGTGTAATAGTATTTTCATCCTATTTTCATGCTTTTTTTTTAGTTATAATGAGTTAGGATTATAGTGAATTAATAATGCTGGCTAAAGTTTTTCCTTTCTTCCCACATTCGTAATTTTTAACCTGGTGGTGTGTGTGTGTGTGTGTGTGTGTGTGTGTGTGTGTGTGTGTGTGTTTAGTGTGTGTGTGTGTTGTGTCGTTGTGTGTCGTGCACCAGACAAAATTGATGTTGTTTTGTTTAATATAAATTAGGTGGACTGCAGATTGGACATATTGTGGTTGTTATATTAGTACTAACAGATATGTATTGTTATAAGATTATGTGTTAATGTTAAGATTTATGTACACTGTTGTCAATAAATTATCTATCTATCTATCTATCTATCTGTGTGTGTGTGTGTGTGTAATCGTTCTCCTTTTACGATGTTCTTGTGTTGTAATTGTAATGTTATTGTTGTAATGTTGTTGTTTCTGGAGGCAGAACACGGAAAATAAAGTGAAGTTACCGTCCAGATGTGACGAAAGTTTTGTCTTGTGTGACGTTACGTGCGTGCTTGTGACAGAGGAAGAGGAAGTGGAGGAGGAGGTGGAGGTGGTGGTGGTGGTGGTGGAAGTGGTGGTGGTGGTGGTGGTGGAGGTGGTGGTGAAGGTGGAGGACCCATAGTTATATTTTCTTTTTTTATCTCGTCTACACTTTTCCCTCTGAATAGTTAAAGGAAAACTGCCATACAGTTATTCCTGCACCTTTGTTTTTCCTTTCATAGCATAGAAAAATGTCTAAAATGCAGTGTATATATATTGGAACTCGGTCTGCAAGAAACATAAACAGATGTGTCACCAGGAATAAATGTGCTGTTATAACATTTAGAACGTGTTGTTGTCTCGTTCTGTACCGCCTTCACGCCATAGCTCATGTTACCGTGCTCTAAAAACCCTGGAAAGCGATGCAAGGTATGCCGGTAATGGGTGAGGGTAGGGGGGAGGAGGGGGAATGTATGGGCGTTGGTGCAGTAATGTTGAAAGTCACATTTACCACTCAGATTCACCACCCATTCCCATCGCATATACGTACTACCTACCTACCCCCCCCCTCTCTCTCTCTCTCTCTCCCCTCTCTCTCTCTCTCTTCTCTCTCTCTCTCTCTCTCTCTCTCTCTCTCTCTCTCTCTCTCTCTCTCTCTCTCTCTCTCTCTCTCTCTCTCTCTCTCTCTCTCTCTCTCTCTCTCTCTCTCTCTCTCTCTCTCCCCTTCCTCTCTCTCTCTATCTCTTTTTTTTTTTCTCTCTCTCTCTCTCTCTCCACTGACAAGAATATGTAAACATGCATACACGTATACATACATGTTCCATACCATACTATACTGAAACATGCAAGTAGGCACAGAAAAAAGTCACACACACACACACACACACACACACACACACACACACACACACACACCCCACACACACACACACACACACACACCCACACCCACACCCACACACACACACACACACACACACACACACGTAACTACATTATTCACACCCCAGATTCCAGTGCATGGCTACGTGTACCAAGAATGACTACGTGTACCAAGAATGACATGGCAGTTAACCTGGATATAATGTTTCGTGACGCCACAAATAAATCACTGAGGAGGCGCATTACTCGTGGCTTCCATTACGGTTAAGTTAAAATATTGCCCCCTTAATGGCCCCGGACTGGCATTTAACAGCGAACTAACTCATTTATTATTAACATCGTCACGCGTGGAAATGTCACCCTTCTAGTAAGCCGTAATTATTGTCAACGGTTTTTTCTGTGACATATTTATCCTCACCACACTGCAGTTGTGTATCAGGATTATGGTGAGCTGCCCCACCACACACCGCCCTACCACACACCGCCCCACCACACACCGCCCCACCACACACCGCCCTACCACACACCACCCTACCACACACAGCCCTACCACACACCATCCTACCACACATCGCCCCACCACACACCGCCCTACCACACACCACCCTACCACACACCGCCCCACCACACACCGCCCTACCACACACCGCCCTACCACACACCGCCCCACCACACACCACCCCACCACACACCGCCCTACCACACACCGCCCCACCACACACCACCCTACCACACACCGCCCTACCACACACCGCCCCACCACACACCGCCCTACCACACACCGCCCCACCACACACCGCCCCACCACACACCGCCCTACCACACACCGCCCTACCACACACAGCCCTACCACACACCGCCCTACCACACACCGCCCTACCACACACAGCCCTACCACACACCGCCCTACCACACACCGCCCTACCACACACCGCCCCACCCACACACCGCCCTACCACACACCGCCCTACCACACACCGCCCCACCACACACCGCCCTACCACACACTGCCCCACCACACACCGCCCCACCACACACTGCCCCACCACACACTGCCCTACCACACAACCGCCCCACCACACACCGCCCTACCACACACCGCCCCACCACACACCGCCCCACCACACACCACCCTACCACACACCGCCCCACCACACACCGCCCCACCACACACCACCCTACCACACACCGCCCCACCACACACCGCCCTACCACACACCGCCCAACCACACACCGCCCTACCACACACCGCCCCACCACACACCGCCCTACCACACACCGCCCCACCACACACCGCCCTACCACACACCGCCCTACCACACACAGCCCCACCACACACCGCCCTACCACACACCGCCCTACCACACACAGCCCCACCACACACCGCCCTACCACACACCGCCCCACCACACACCGCCCTACCACACACCGCCCTACCACACACCGCCCCACCACACACCGCCCCACCACACACCGCCCCACCACACACCGCCCTACCACAACACCGCCCTACCACACACCGCCCTACCACACACCGCCCTACCACACACCGCCCTACCACACACCGCCCTACCACACACCGCCCTACCACACACCGCCCTACCACACACCGCCCTACCACACACCGCCCTACCACACACCGCCCTACCACACACCGCCCTACCACACACCGCCCCACCACACACCGCCCCACCACACACCGCCCTACCACACACAGCCCTACCACACACCGCCCTACCACACACCGCCCCACCACACACCACCCTACCACACACAGCCCCACCACACACCACCCTACCACACACCGCCCTACCACACACCGCCCTACCACACACCGCCCCACCACACACCGCCCTACCACACACAGCCCTACCACACACCGCCCTACCACACACCGCCCTACCACACACCGCCCTACCCCACACAGCCCTACCACACACCGCCCTACCACACACCGCCCTACCACACACCGGCCCACCACACACCGCCCTACCACACACCGCCCACCACACACCGCCCCACCACACACTGCCCCACCACACACTGTCCCACCACACACCCCCCCACACACACACCGCCCTACCACACACCGCCCCACCACACACCGCCCCACCACACACCGCCCACCACACACCGCCCTACCACACACCGCCCTACCACACACCGCCCTACCACACACCGCCCTACCACACACCCGCCCTACCACACACCGCCCTACACACACCCGCCCTACCACACACCGCCCTACCACACACCGCCCTACCACACACCGCCCTACCACACACCGCCCTACCACACACCGCCCTACCACACACCGCCCCACCACACACCGCCCCACCACACACCGCCCTACCACACACAGCCCTACCACACACCGCCCTACCACACACCGCCCCACCACACACCACCCTACCACACACAGCCCCACCACACACCACCCTACCACACACCACCCTACCACACACCGCCCTACCACACACCGCCCCACCACACACCGCCCTACCACACACAGCCCTACCACACACCGCCCTACCACACACCGCCCTACCACACACCGCCCTACCACACACCGCCCTACCACACACCGCCCCACCACACACCGCCCTACCACACACCGCCCTACCACACACCGCCCTACCACACACCGCCCCACCACACACCAGGCCGTGGCTTACCCCTGGCTTAGTGTACGGGTGATAGTAGTAGAGTAGTAGAGGAATACTATCAGGGAAACATAACGTATAGGTGATCAGAAACATTGTAATAAGTTATCCGTATACATGTTAATGATAAGTGGCAAATCATAATTATAGGTTGGGTTAAATATTGTTCTTCGTCGAGATTGTTAACTTCCATCGTGTTTTCATTCGTCTCACGTGACCAGATAATACTAAACAGAATGATTCGTGCTTTTGTCTCTCTTGACGTAACATGTCTGTCAGCGTTTAGTGATCTACTTCTATACTCACTCTACTTCTCTTCTCTGCTCTCTATCTACCTCTATCTACCTCTACTCTCTATCTATTCTCTATCTACTCTATCTACCTCTATCTACCTCTACTCTATATCTACTCTCTATCTACTCTCTATTTACCTCTATCTACCTCTACTCTCTATCTACTCTCTATCTACTCTCTATTTACCTCTATCTACCTCTACTCTATATCTACTCTCTATCTACTCTATCTACTCTCTATCTACCTCTATCTACCTCTACTCTCTATCTACTCTCTATCTACCTCTACTCTATATCTACTCTATCTACTCTCTATCTATCTCTATCTATTTCTACAGCCATCGCATCACCGCCTTGATAACCCCGTCAAGGATAAAAAGGTTTGCACTTACGTATGGGATTAATCATTCTTACCTAGTGACTTATTGTATTGTTTTGCTGTGATGTGTGTGACTTGTTGTGGTCTTTTAGTTTACGTCCGGTATTTTTCGATTAATTGCGCGACTCGTGACCAAGTAGTAATTAAATTGATGATGATGATGATGATAGTAATGATAGAAATAGTCATATATGCTAGTTATAACAGACCAAAATATTTCGTGAAGCATGATTTTAAGTTTTTAGAAAATGATTTATGACTGAAAAAAAACCACCTGCTTGGGGCTTAGGGGAGAGCGGGGCAGGTTGCATCGAGGGTAGGTTGCATCATTGCCTCTAACTCGCATGTTATCACACGTACATCGTCTTACTACTACTACTACTACTACTACTACTACTACTACTACTATAAACTACTACTACTACAACTAGAACAATAATAATAATAAAAAAAGTTAATGCGAGTTAGAGGCAATGATGCAACCTGCCCCACTCTCCCCTACTGATGCATACCGGGTAACTGGTTTGGATTGGGTAAAGTTGGCCTTTGATTAGTAACTAGTAACAATATGGTATGTTATATTATACTGTTTAATGTGTTATCGTTACTATGTCTTATTGGTCTTGATATCGCACCAACACTCCAACAGTCCAATATCTTCAAACTTAGATGACTTAATGGTAACTTGTGATAGTAGGTGCGCTTCTCTTAACGTCAATTACACTATAGTCGCCACTGCACTAATGTCGCCAGGTGCCATATATTACGAATTTTAGTATCACTAGACTTGTATGTGCCACTGAAGAGGCATGCACAGTAGTTAATATTTTGTACATGTCTTCAGTGGCACATACAAGTATGTAGGGATGCTAACATTCGTAATATATGGCACCTGGCGACATTAGTGCAGTGGCAACTATTGTGTTATTGACGGTAGTGATTGCGTTGTGGCTCCCTTAAGAAAAATCTCTGAATCTTACACCTTTATAGCCTCCAGTGCTTCAAAAAAGGTCACACATACATCTTGGTCTGATGGTAATGGGTGCGCGGGTTCGTGTCTCCTCCACCCCTGAGCCAGGAATTATGCACGGCCTAATACAATATACATGTCCTTGTCAGAGAGTATTGATCACATAGGTACTAATGCCCAGCCTGGTATTTTTTTTGGGGGGTGGAGAGATAGTATGCTTGTGTCCCTGTGTGTGTGTGTGTGTATATATGTGTGTGTGTGTGTGTGTGTGTGTGTATATATATATGTGTGTGTGTGTGTGTGTGTGTGTGTGTGTGTTATATATGTGTGTGTGTGTGTGTGTGTGTGTGTGTGAGTGTGTGTGGTGTCACTGTGTGTGTGTGTCACTGTGTGTGTGTATTCATCTAGTTGTATTCATCTAGTTGTATTTTACAGGGCCAGAGCAATGCTCGTATGGCCCCGTCTCCATATCAACATTTTTATCATTCATCCTTAGTGCTTAGTGTTGGCCGAAGCCAGCACCCCGGGAGGGGGGTCACAAACCCCCGGCTAATACCCGGTACCCATTCACTGCTGGGTGGGCAGGGGCTCGGGTTTTAAGGAAACAACCCATCTGTTTCCGCTCCGCCCGGGGATCGAACCCGGGACTTCTCGGTTGTGAACCGAGCGTGCTTCCCCTACACTACGGAGTACCACACACAATGTGTGTGTGTGTGTGTGTGTGTGTGTGTGTGTGTGTGTGTGTGTGTGTGTGTGTGTGTGTGTGTTGTGCGTACATATCTCTCATTCCGTAACGTAAAACTGGGTTGCATTTTCCGTAGACTTATGCTCCCGGTTTTTCCCCAACATAACACTCTACCTGTAACCCAACATAACACACCCTACCTGTAACCCACCTAACACACCCTACCTGTAACCCACCTAACACACACTAACTGTAACCCACCTAACTCCCTCACCCCTTAATCAAGCCGTGGTTCGTTGATCTACCTCTGCTATGATTCGCATCCCTTCTCCCTCGCACTCTACTTTTATCTCCCTAACTTTGTGTACATTGGTTTGTCACTATGTATGTCTGTCATAGGTCTTCATTTACATAAGAAAATAAGGAAGCCAGAATAGGCCGTGAGACCTACAGGTAGTTCCTGTTACTTAACACTACCTACATCCACCTCTCTTCCCCATCCATGATTTTATCTAGACTCCTTTTAAAGCTCCCTATTGACTCCACACTAAGTACCTGACGACTGAGTCCATTCCAGTCATTCACCACCCTATTTGTGAACCAGTTTCTCCCTATTTCCTTTTTAAATCTACGCTTTTCCAGCTTGAATCCGTTACTTCTTGTTCTACCCTGCTAACCGTAAAAACTTTTCCTACATCGCCTTTAATGTATCCATTCAACCCTATCCTAGGGGAGGTGGTAGCAGAGTGGTTAGCGTCACCGGGTGGCGTTCTCGAAGACCCGAGTTCGATCCCGAGTGAGACCCATAAATTCACTTAAAATATTTCTGCACCGTCGAGTGGCCTAAGAACACCCACATGCCCTGCCCATTAACTCTACCTTCGATTGCAAGTGCATCGGATGACGCAGGGGGGCGACATGAGCCTCTAATCACAGGCGTCACTATAAAAATCCTGCCTGCGCCACCACGGGCGAGGGCCAACCATCACAGCCCTCAAGTGAACCTCCAGGACCTACCATCCCACCCCTGGAGCTCACTGCCTACAGGCGCTATAGGCCAAGATGTACAAAAGAAAAAAATATATATTAGATCGCTCCTTACTCTACGCCTCTCGAGTGAGTGTACATTTAATAGCTTCAATCTCCACATTTACATAGATTTTCTGCTTCTGTTTAACACTACATGACGGGCTTCACACCGATTTCCTAGAAATACCAAGACTATAACAATTATAGTGATTCTAGTCTTGGTAATTATGCCTCTGTCGTTGTCTATAGCGCCATACCTCAGTCTCCGCCTGCTTTTGCATTACAATACATCTGATTCTCCTCTAAAAGTTGCATGCGTGAATCTCGCCCGAGAGACTTTCATCTAGACAGTTTAGATGGAGGTGTCACACGTCATGATTTGTAAGTAGATTTTCATGTGTGTGAATTGAGTATCTGTTATTTTTTTTTATTGAGTCAGAGATGTGGATAGTGTGGTTAATAGCGGTTTGTGATTTCTATTCTACAGTTGTGTGGTGGCTGAGCGGACAGCAATGAGGCAGAAGGGACACACTCAAGCCTGCAGTTAAGGTAGGAATATGTGTGTTACTTACTCCATGTAGACACAGCGGCCACTATAGTCGGCCCGGCTTAACCCCTTCATATCCTGATCTTTCCTTTGCTATAAAAGATTGTATGTTGTTAGCCATAGAATTACAAAAAGTAACTTAATATACCAAATTAGTTAGTCGACAAGGATACTAAACAGGTCATATCTATAAAACATTGCTTATATTCACAAAAAAGTGTCTAATGGTACCCAAATTACAATTAAAATTACGTTCTAGGCTTCAAAGGGTTAAACTGGCGGTCCGGGTTGAGTCGCCTGAAGCCTCCAGCTGTGTAATATTTATGTTAAAAGTGTATATCAATACGTGTATATCTCTATTGTGATGCCTTTTATAAATATCACAAAAGTTAAGCTTAATTATTTTCAATATGTGGCAATAGCGCATTCCTGAGCTCAGACCCAGGCCAGCTTAACCCCTTGAGACCCAGAGCGTAATTTCCATTGTAATTTGGGTGTCATTAGACGATTTTTAGTGAATGTAAGGAATGTGTTATAGATATGACCTGTTTAATATCCTTGTTCCCTAGCTAATTTGGTATATTCAGTTACTTTTTCGTAATTTAGTGGCTAACAACAGACAATTTCATATAGTAAAAGAAAGATCTGGGCGTGAAGGGGTTAAGGCGGTCCGACTACAGGGTTGTGTGAGCGACAAACTAGGGTGACAATAACATCAGCACTCAGGTAGTAATAATGGTGAAGCAGTATACATTCCGCTCTAATACTTTGTTACGTGTTGAGATGGGTTGGCTGGGTGGTGATTGTGGTGATTGTGGTGGTGGTTGTGATGAGCAGACAGCAGTGATGAAGGCAGCAATAGTGTGATCATGACGGCAAGCAAACTAGATGGTGATGGAGGAGGAGGAGGAGGAGGAGGAAGAGGAGGAGAAGGAGGAAGAAGAAGAAGAGGAGGAAGAGAAGGAGGAAGAAGAAGAAGAGGAGGAGAAGTAGGAAGAAGAAGAAGAGAAGGAGGAAGAAGAAGAAGAGGAGGAGAAGGAGGAAGAAGAAGAAGAAGAGGAGGAGAAGGAGGAAGAAGAAGAGGAGGAGAAGGAGGAAGAAGAAGAAGAGGAGGAGAAGTAGGAAGAAGAAGAAGAGGAGGAGAAGGAGGAAGAAGAAGAAGAGGAGGAGAAGGAGGAAGAAGAAGAAGAAGAGGAGAAGTAGGAAGAAGAAGAAGAAGAGGAGGAGAAGGAGGAAGAAGAAGAAGAGGAGGAGAAGGAGGAAGAAGAAGAAGAGGAGGAGAAGGAGGAAGAAGAAGAAGAGGAGGAGAAGGAGGAAAAATTGATGGTGGTGGTGGTGGTGGTCTTACAAGTGTTACGAGGTGTATGCGAGGCCTTGCCGGTACCGCACAGCCAAGGTTTTTACATCAGCGTGCAGTGGCGTGTGGAGGAAGACAACTCAAGAGAGAAGCAATATCACGCTCGGTGCTTCCCTCGTCTGTGTCCGCCAACCTCTGTCTCGCCCGCATTGTTCCTTTTTTCGTGTCTTTTTTATTCCTTTACAACACCGTCTTGAGTGCTGTTCCTGTGTCCTTGGTGGTTTTGTGCTGCTCTGTTTCGTGTGTTCTTGTGTATCTTCATGCATGTTTCCCTATGTATTGTTTGTCTCCTCAGCACGTGTGTGTGTGTGTGTGTGTGCTTGTGTGTGTGTGTGTGTGTGTGTGTGTCTCGGATGGCTTCCTTTATTCCATGCGAGGTGGTTGTTACACGGTACACGATTCATCCTTTTCTGAACGATCGAATACATCCTCTCGATGATTTATTTCTCTCAATATAGATCTAAACACACATGATTCTCTTGTCTAAGCCTTGACTGTTACGGAAATAATGTGTCTTTTCTGCATTAGATAGTTGTCTGAGGCAAGGGGAACCTGGAGGCATGAAAGGGAAGGAAAGGGAGGGAATGATAGAGGAGGTGGAGGAGGTGGAGGAAGTGGAGGTAGAGGTGGTGGAGATGAGTCACTGGAGGCATGAAAGTAAAGGAAAGAGTGGAGAGAATGATAGAGGAGGTGGAGGTGGAGGTGGAGGTGGAGGTGGAGGTGGAGGTGGAGGTGGAGGAGGAGGTGGTGGAGGAGTTGAGTCACGTCACGGAGACATTACCCTAACGGAGGAGGTGGCAGCGGGCCGGGGAACATTAGCCTGGTTACCACCGTTGAGTCCTTCGCGCGGCGGGCCCTGCATGACGTGACGCAGACCAAGGCAGGCCAAGACAAGAATGTGGCCGTGATTGTAATGAAAAAGAAAAGAAAGAAAGAGAAAAGAAAGAGAAAAAGAAAACAGTAGGAAACTAGGGGGGCGGGGGGGCACTCAGTAGAGCGCATACCTCCGCCCGAATATTTCATCAAATATACGTATATATATATATATCTTGACATTTCAGGGTGGCAAAGACACTCGTCATTCTTGGGGTTGTTTATGCGCAACGTTTCGCCAAAAGACACTTGGCATCATCAGGCTAAAATAGTTAAAAAAATACTTTTTTAACTATTTTAGCCTGATATGCCAAGTGTCTTTTGGCGAAACGTTGCGCATAAACAACCCCAAGAATGGCGAGTGTCTTTGTCACCCTGAAATGTCAAGATGTATCTACCTAAGAATACCAACTATATATATATATATATATATATATATATATATATATATATATATATATATATATATATATATATATATATATATATATATATATATGCACTCAGTATGAGCGCATACCTCCGGCCGAATATTTCATCAATTGGTTGCCATGGCAACAGTTGTCTATAGATTTCATCCAAAATTAAATCAGTTCTTCCTTATACCAAATAGACTTGGTTTACCGAGTTTGGTCCAAATCTATACGTAACTTTTTGAGAAATCCTGTACACAGACAGACAGACAGACAGACAGACAGACAGACAGACAGATCGGGGTGAAAACATAACCCCTCCAACTTCGTTGGCGGAGGTAATTATGAGATCGCATGAGAGAAATAGGACACCCATAATCATAAAATCATAGTATATTCATGTAGCATCCTCTCCTCACACCATTCATTCAGGGGAGGTGGTAGCAGAGTGGTTAGCGTCTCCGACTGGCGTTCTCGGTGACCCGAGTTCGATCCCCGACGAAAACCAAAACCTTTCTGCACCGTCGAGTGGCCTAAGAACACCCACATGCCCTGCCCATTAACTCTACCTTGGATTGCGAGTGCATCGGAGGACACAGGGGGGCGGCATGAGCCGGAAGAATCACAGGCGTCACTATAAAAATCCTGCCTGCGCCACCCCGGGCGAGGACCAACCATCACAGCCCTCAACGGAACCTCCAGAACCTACCATCCGAGCCCTGGTCACCACTGCCTACAGGCGCTATAGGCACAAATGAAAAAAAAAAAAAATGCTTAAAGTTACAAATTTCTCATACTCATTAAGTAATAACATTAAAGGGATAGATTGATTGTAATGCCATGAAAGAGGAAAAGTGCCAGACATCAGAGGTCATATGGCACTATGGCAAAGTATACAAAAGAGAGGGGTTAGAGAGAAAGAGTGAAACGGTGAAGGATGGGGAGGGGATCGGGATGTTACAGCAGGAGGGTTAAATCAAATGAAGGATGTGTATTTGTTGGAGGAAGGAGATTATAAAATGGTAATAGGGATTTGAGACACGGGGGTGGGTAAGGAATGTATGGCCATGAGCTGTGAACATGTGATGGCCAGAGATAGGAGAGTTATTCATACCGTGATGTTATTGTGGCCTGTTTTGTGGCCCTGAGATGCGGTATAGATGTAAAATGTGGCCAGAGCGAAGATTTAACCAACACCGTATTGTAGCCAGGACCAAGCCAGTAAATATAATGTACATATATTGAATGAAACTAAAAAAAAATGTTGCGCTCATGAATATCAAAACCCAAGAAAAAACTCTTTCTTTCGAGGTTTCTGTTTTAGATTTTTTTTCTTCTGGAATTCACAACTGCGTCACCACCACTTGTAACCTACTGCCTACACCCTCCGCCTAGGTTTATTTTATTTTGTTTTAGATTATTTGAGGTTATTGGAGGTTATTGGAGGCTATTTGAGGTTATTGGAGGTTATTGGAGGTTATTGGCGGCTATTTGAGGTTATTGGAGGTTATTGGAGGTTATTGGAGGCTATTTGAGGTTATTGGAGGCTATTGAAGGTTATTGGAGGTTATTGGAGGCTATTTGAGGTTATTGGAGGCTATTGGAGGTTATTGGAGGTTATTGGAGGCTATTTGAGGTTATTGGAGGTTATTGGAGGTATATTTTTGGTTATTTTAAGTTATTTATAGATCTTTAAAAAATCTATAAATAATGCTCAAATACTTTTACTCTCAGGCCAAAAGATTACCAAATACAGCGAAAACAGTATTTAATGTGTTTATACAACCAAAGACTACTCTATACAGTAGTCTTTGATACAACCTAAAATAAACCTAAAATAACGTAATATTAACTAAAATAACCGAAAACAACCTCAAACTAAGGGGGGAGCCACTCAGTAGAGCGCATACCTCCGCCCGAATATTTCATCTATTGGTTGCCATGGGAACAGTTGTGATTCGATTTCATCAACAACAAAAAAATAATAATAATAATATAAAATAAAAATAAAATTTAATTATATATATATATATATATATATATATATATATATATATATATATATATATATATATATATATATATATATATATATATATATATATATATATATGCACTCAGTATGAGCGCATACGTCCGCCCGAATATTTCATCAATTGGTTGCCATGGCAACAGTTGTGAATAGATTTCATCCAAAATTAAATCAGTTCTTCCTTATACCAAATAGACTTGGTATACCAAGTTTGGTCCAAATCTATTCGTAACTTTTCGAGAAATCCTGTACACTAACAAACAAACAAACAAACAAGCAAACAAACAAACAACAAACAACAAACAACAAACAAACAAACAAACAGACAGACAGATCGGGGTGAAAACATAACCTCTCTCTAACTTCGTTGGCGGAGGTAATAAACCTAAAATAACCTTGAAAAAAACGAAAATAACCTTAAATACCTTCCTTAAATGCCTTCCCTTACCGCCTTGCCCCTTGTCCTGTCCCGCCACCTCCCCGCCACCTTCGACCTTCCCTTAGACCTTCCTCACCATGCATACCAGCCAGCGCTGACCTTCCGCTGGAGATGACCTTCCGCTGTGACTTTAGTGATTTTCCTTCGTCTAATCTCCTGCAGCTGCCGAGATGCTTTGATCTATAGTCTTGCTTGTTGTTTGTCTGTCTGTCTGTTTGTTTGTGAGTCTGCCCGTCTGTCCGTCTGTCCGTCTGTCCGTCTTCCCGTCTGCCCGTCTGTTTGTCTGTTTGTCTGTCCGTCTGTCTTATTTCTATACCTCAGGATGTCCGAGAGGATATTCTTTTAAACCCTTCACGCCCAGATCTTTATTTTGCTATGAAAAAGTGTATGTTGTTAGCCAGAAAATAACGAAAAGTAACTGAATATACCAAATTAGTTAATGGACAAGGATACTACAGTCGGCGCAAAAAAACTTAGGACGCCAAAAAACCTAGGACGGGAATAACGTCCTTAGCTGTTTTGACAATTTCGGTGGGAGCGATTGAATTTTTTTACCTTTTTTGTATATCTGGCAGTGCGTTAGGGTGTCTGCTGTAGATTCTTCGCTGCTGCCCGCTCTGTATCTTCCAAGTCATCATAGGAAGAGGTTGTTGTGTTTAGTTCTCCAACCTTCCTACACCCCCATTCGCCCCTCCATTTTCTACCGCCTCCTCCAGGTCTACTAAAGCATTATGCCGGGCAAATCTCTATCCATTGTGAAGAAGACACATATAGTAACCTTGTACCGAAGTGGGAAAACAATTCGCCAGATAGCGAGGGAGATGTGTGTTTCCAAACATATCGTCTCGGTGTGGTGCAGGCGGGCGCAAGATGGTGAGTTAGAGACTGTTTTGGCGTGGAAAAAAGGGTCAATGCGACCAAGAAAAACTTCAAAGAAGACTGATCAACTGCTCAAAATGATTATTGACATCAACAATCATTTTAAGCAGTTGATCAGTCTTCTTTGAAGTTTTCTTGGTCACATTGACCCTTTTTTCCACGCCAAAACAGTCTCTAACTCACCATCTTGCGCCCGCCTGCACCACACCGAGACGGTATGTTTGGAAACACACATCTCCCTCGCTATCTGGCTAATTGTTTTCCCACTTCGATACAAGGTTACTATATGTGTTTTCTTCACAATGGATAGAGATTTGTCCGGCATAATGCGTCAGTAGACCTGTAGGAGGCGGTATAAGATGGAGGGGCGAATGGGGGTGTAGGAAGGTTGGAGAACTAAACACAACAACCTCTTCCTATGATGACTTGGAAGATACAGAGCGGGCAGCAGCAAGGAATCTACAGCAGACACCCTAACACTGCCAAATATAAAAAAAAAGTTAAAAAATTCAATCGCTCCCACCGAAATTGTCAAAACATCTAAGGACGTTATTCCCGCCCTAAGTTTTTTGGCGTCCTAAGTTTTTTGCGCCGACTGTAAATAGGTCATATCTATAAAACATTGCTTATATTCACTAAAATCGTGTAATGGTAGCCAAATTACAATGGAAATTACGTTCTGGGTCTCAAGGGGTTAATGATGATTAGGTACTATGTTAATGATGAATGTAATGATGATGGTGATAATAATATAGATCATCATAATTATCATCATTATCATATTATTGCATCTAATATAACAATAAACTAGGGGGGGGGGCACTCAGTAGAGCGCATACCTCCGCCCGAATATTTCATTTACCATGTTAAAGGATAGGGAAAATCGGATTTTCAATTGGTTGCCATGGCAACAGTTGTGATTCGATTTCATCCACAAAATTAAATCAGCTCTTCCTTATACCAAATAGACTTGGTATACCAAGTTTGGTCCAAATCTATTTCGTAAATTTTCGAGAAATCCTGTACACTAACAAACAGACAGACAGACAGACAGATCGGGGTGAAAACATAACCTCTCTCCAACTTCGTTGGCGGGGGTAATAATGATAGTAATAATATTGCTCTATCATTTATCATTATTTATTTTATTATAGTCGCTAATTTGCTGTAATTTATATTATTATAACAATTACTAATAGTTGTCCAAGCGAGCTAAGCGAGCTTGGACTTGGAATATGTTTTTTCAAGAACAATTTAGCACTTTTCTTTTCTTTGTAAAAAGTAAAGAAAATCAAAGAAGGGGATGGTGAAGGTTAGGTTGGGTTAGGTCAGGTTGTAATAGAAGTATTTTAAGGTGAGGGTATTTAAAAAGTTGACTTTAGCCTGTGCGAGCTTGGACACGTTCCACATCTTTAGTGTGGACGTCTATTTCCTAGTAGTAGTATTTTGTGCATAATATAATAATTATGATTATACTAATATTCTCATTATTTTTTTATTATCGCTATCATTATCAGTTATTACCATTTCTGTTATTATTATTGTTATTTTATCGATATTATTTTTTTATCATGGTAGAGGTGGTGGCAGTAGTGGTGGGATTTATAACAAACATTCAAAACATTCTCAACACCAAAAAACATTCAAACATTCTAAACAAGCATTCTAAACAATCTAAACATAAAAAAATTCAAAACATTAAAAACAAATAAAAAAATATCATAACAAAAAAAACATTAAAAACATTCAAAAAACATAAAAAACACATTAAAAACATTAAAAAAATATTAGAAAAACATTTAACATAAAAAAAAACATTAAAAACATTCAAAAAGATTCAAAACATTCAAAACATTAAAAAAAAAAAAAAAAAATCTTAACAATCAAAAACATCAATAACAAAAACAAAATTCAAAACATTCAAAAACATTCAAAAATAACATTCACAACATTCACAACCCTCACCACCTTCACAACCCCCGCTGCGATCAAGTGGTCCCCATGGCCTGCCTCTGCGATGACAACAGGGCCTCGGTCTATAAGTGGCGCGCTATATTGATCACTTAATGACAGAGAGGGGAGGCAATCGATACCAACACATGCGTCGTTTGATACACTGTAGATGACCTCCACACACGCACCTTGGTAGACATTCATAGAGTGCTTAGAAAATCGAAGTGGAGGAAGAAAAGAATTTGGAAAGGACTAACGAAACAAAGGAAGCTAAACACTAGAAAAACTAAAAGGAACACACTAAGAAAACTAAAGAAAACTAAGAAAGAACACTAAAAAAATTAAAAGAAAACAAAGGAAACTAAACACTAAGAGAACTAAGGAGGAAGAGGTGGAAGTCTCCCTATTTGACCCTGACACAAACAATGTCAAGTATATCAAAGGGAGAAAGAGGAAAAATAAGTCATGTAGTGGAAGAAGGGAGGGAACTAGAAGGGAGAAGGAAGGGTGGTAGAATAGGGATAGTAAAGTCTCCCTATCTGACCCTGACACAAGCAAGGTCAAGTATATCGAAGGGAGAAAGAGGGACAAATAAAGTAATGAAGTGGGGAGGGAAGTAGAAGGGAGAAGGGAGAAAAAAAGGAAGGAATTAGAAGAAGGAAGGGAACTAGAAGGGAGAAGGAGAGAAAAAAATTAAGGAATTAGAAGAAGGAAGGGAAGTAGAAGGGAGAAGGAGAGAAAAAAATTAAGGAATTAGAAGAAGGAAAGGAACTAGAAGGGAGAATGAGGGAAAAAAAGTCAGGAGGTGGAAGAAGGGAGGGAAGTAGAAGGAAGAAGGAAGGGTGGAGTCGCTGGCTTCTTAGCTTCTGTGATCGATATGTTAGTCGGCCCGCCAGTGCCTTGCTACCGTCTGGCCCTGCATGGTGCATTGCCAGACCCATGTCCTTGCCTTGTCTGACTCACGTACACACCACCCCCACTGCCCTCACACTCACTCCATTCCTCATGTAGCGCACACACACAACACACACACACACCACACACACACACACACACACACACACACACACACACACACACACACACACACACACACCACACACACACACACCACACACCAACACCACACACCACACACACCACACACACACACCACACACACACACACCACCACACACACACACACA
>JACEEZ010000869.1:606151-668651 GCA_016584305.1 Chionoecetes opilio | reverse complement strand
TGCTTTGTTAGACACTGCTTGAAGGTCAGGATATCACTATTTCCAAAGGTTATTGCGGCGTAAAAATAGTGAAGTTTGATTATCTAGTGTGTGTGTGTGTGTGTGTGTGTGTGTGTGTGTGTGTGTGTGTGTGTGTGTGTGTGTGTGTGTGTGTGTGTGTGTGTGCGCGTGTGTGTGTGTGTGTGTGTGTGTGTGTGTGTGTGTGTGTGTGTGTGTGTGTGTGTGTGTGTGTGTGTGTGTGTGTGTGTGTGTGTGTGTCACCATTGCAATCGATACCATTATATTCACCACCACCTACGATATCACCACTATCATAACCACCACCGCAGTCATCACCGCCATCACCATAACCTGACATCACCATAGCACCCATACACTCACCACCATCACCTCCCTCCTCCACCTCCCCCCCTTGGTCGCCTAATACCCTCCTGCTAATCCATGCCAATATTTCATAAGCATAGTTCTTCCAGGCCCCGCAAGGAGTCTCTTACGTAGGAGGACACACACACACACACACACACACATACACACAACGCACGCATACATAAATATTCAGTCTGTTCTCTCTCTCTCCTTCTCTCTTTTTCTCTCCAACTATAAAAACATTCACGCCTTTTCCGTGAATGAATATTGCGTCATTTTCATATTGATTTTCGTGTTATTACAGCAGTGTGAAGGACGCTTTAGGAGAGAGAGGGAAGGGAAGGAAGGAAGGCAGGCAGGCAGGCAGGCAGGCAGGCAGGCAGGCAGGCAGGCAGGCAGGCAGGCAGGCAGGCAGGCAGGCAGGCAGGCAGGCAGGCAGGCAGGCAGGCAGGCAGGAAGGCAGGGAGGGAAAGTGATGAACAGCCAACGACGGTTTCTTAGCAGTGTCGCTTTTTTTTAGTGTTTTTATCTGGATATTTACTGTTGATTGTTATTGGGCGTGTGGTTGTTGTCTTTCACGTTACACATTGTCTACCTCTTCCCCTCCTCCTCCTCCTCCTCCTCCTCCTCCAACCCCGCCTCGCCCCGCCCCGCCCCGCCGTACCCCGCCCCGCCCCGCATCCCATCAATGTTTGGCTACACTCTCTCGGTTAATTTCCATCTTGGTGTTTTTGTTTGTTATTGTTCCTGTGGTTCTCCTTCCCTTCTCTTCCATCCCTACTCACCCCTTCCCTTTCTCTTCCATCCCCACCCATCCCATTCCCTCCCTTCCCTCGCCACACACAGTCCTCAACCCTGTAGTTTGCGGATATATATACGAACTTATACACACACACACATATTCTTAATCTCTCTCTCTCGCTCAATTCAATTCAATTCAATTCAATTCAAGTAGTTTATTAGCCATATAAATATATACAAAGCTTGATCATATATACATGGTATATAAACATGGCTGGGCCCGTTAAATGAAAACATTTTTGACAGACCCCTTGTATGTATAGCTATAAAAATCCTTGCAATGGACAAACATATTTACGTATTATATTTCGACATACCTTTTTATCGATATTTACATAGACATACATACCTAAACATATCAAGACTTACAAACATACAAACCAACAAAAACTCACTCATTATATCTTAATGAAAAAAATACATCTACTGAAGAAACAAAAAGGACTACTACTCAACATGTATAGATCAATACATATTTACTATATATTTCTTTGTATTTATTTTAAATGTATTCTTATTAACAATATTTGTAATGTGCTCTGGAAGTTCATTCCATTTCATGCATCCGAAATAAGTGACAAATCTTTTATGAGATTCAGTAATTGGAAAAGGTGGTCTAATTTGATGTCTATTTCTTGTGTTTAAGTTATGTATTTGAAAAGCAGTCTGAAGTGAAGCAGAATGAAAGACATGTAATTCGTCATGAAGGAATTTTAGACATTCTAGAACATAAATATAATTTATTTTAAGAATTTTAAAGCTTTTAAATAGCGGAGCTGTGTGTTCATGATAACTAACTTTGCCTAGGGTTCTAATTATCCTTTTCTGAAGCAACTGCAGCGGTTTGATCGTTGTTATGTTCGCCATACCCCAGACAACATTGCAATAATGTAAATAAGGATAAATCAATGTGTAATATAAGGTTAGTAATGTTTCAGGGGATAAAATATGCTTTACTTTATGAAGTATGCCTGATGACCTAGCGAGTTTATTATGTATATAAGCTATATGATCCTTCCAACTAATGTGTTGGTCTATAAAGACACCTAGGTATTTAACTGAATTTGATCTTAGTATTACTTCCCCGCACATCTCAATATTTATATTACTGTCCAGACTTTTGTTGCCAGCAAATATCAAATAATTTGTTTTTGCAATATTTAGAGTTAACCTATTTGCTGATAACCAGGATGAAACAGACTCTAACTCAAAATTTAATGTTCTCGTTAAAAAATCTAAATCTGCTGAAGAATATGTAATGTTAGTGTCATCGGCAAAAATAATAAATTTCAGTAAATTTGAAGAATTGATAATGGCATTGATATATATCAAAAATAACAACGGACCCAATGTTGAACCTTGTGGAACTCCTGTTTTAAGTTCTGCAATCCCTGAGCTTATTTTATTCACAGAAGTGTGTTGTTTTCTTTTGCATAGGTAACTCCTAAACCAATTCAGACAGACATCCCTTATACCGTAATGCTGTAATTTACTTATCAAAACTTCATGATTCAATGTATCAAAAGCTTATCTCTCTCGCTCTCGCTCTCGCTCTCGCTCTCGCTCTCGCTCTCGCTCTCGCTCTCGCTCTCGCTCTCGCTCTCGCTCTCGCTCTCTCTCTCTCTCTCTCTCTCTCTCTCTCTCTCTCTCTCTCTCTCTCTCTCTCTCTCTCTCTCTCTCTCTCTCTTTAATGTACTTCATGTAACTGCCTTCACTTTCTCACAGTTCGTCCCGATGTTGATTTGCTCATCACCTGTCGCTATTACATAGTTTAGTGGCGCCGTAGAGGAGGCATTGCAATGTCTCCCAAAATTAAATGTGATGTATTCATATTGCGACAAATGTTTTGCGGCATCAATTTATAATATAGATGCTATTTTATTATAATATTGATCATTTTACAATATATTGATGCTACAAAACATTTGTAGACAGGAACATGTACAGAAATGTAGATGCTACATAATTATGTACATATTATGCAATATGTACGTACATTTCTGTAGTGTATAGCGCTATAAGTGTTACTGGCGAAAAATTGCTTGCAAAACATCCTGACACTGACTGACCTTATGCACATACGACGCACAAACATGAAACACAATATGTAACCACTGTGCGCATACAACAGATTGTCTTAGATATGTTACATAAAGCTTCAAACGCAACTTTAATCTTGTCTCCCGCAGTTTTTATTTTGAAAAAAAGTGTTTAATCAAGGAACACCTCATTTGCCTGACTATTTTGTTTTGCTGCCTCGTCCCCGTTGTTCCCTGGAGGGACGCCACGCGACGTCCGCGGCGTGGAGGTGTTCGCCACACAGGCGTTGTGTCTGACTTGCATTCACGTTGTTTTCTTTTCTCATATCAGTTTTTATGATATGATATTTTTACTTTCGCTGCGACTTGCTGGTTTCTGACGATTGGTTTCTCTAATGTTTTCTTTTGTGATTATCGTCTTGGGTAGCGGTTCATAACCTGGGGGGCGCCCCGCCCCCTATCTCGCCACCAGTGCAGGAGAACCACAAATGAATTATTCTCATCCCACTAGACTTGAGAAAATAAGAAACAAAGACTGGTTAGTGTTTGCCAGCAGAGCCTCACTCACACACACACACACACACACACACACACACACACACACACACACACACACACACACACACACACACACACACACACACACACACACATACACCCACCCACCCACCCACACACACACACATACACACACACACACACACACACACACACACACACACACACACATACACACACATCGCAGCCCCACAGCTCCCCCACGCCGGTGTGCTGCGCTACCACAAGGTCAAATTTGGCTCAGAACACTTCACTCTTATTAATTTATTGCATACATACACTGCAAATATAAAAACAGAGAAAAGGCATGAAACCCAGTGCAGCACCCATGCAGATCGCCTTGCATTGTGTTGCGTCATGTGGGCTGTGCCAAGAATCCGCCGCCTCGATGCTCACACACTCAGAGCAACGCGATGCTTGGTCAAACTCTGGTGGGGGTGAAGATGTGTGTGGACCCCCAGCCGTGTATCGCTCGCTGCACTATAGGGAAGACAAACGACATTACCATTGACGGGATCCGGTGAGGTCAGATCAGGTCAGGGTCTTACTAGTGACTAATAGGCAGTAGTTACCCAGAGTATATGATTGATCATATACTCCTGATTAATCATACGAGATATGCCTTGTGAATCAGCAGGCGTACGAGTAATACGGATCATTTCAGTTGGTCACCATCATCACCAAACTGGAACACGTGTGTCAGTGAGGGTTAAAGTGAGGGGATGGTGACTGCCTCGATCCACAAAACAATTATGCTACGAAAACAGACAAAAAAAAAAATTCTTATCCACAAAATTAGTTCTGCGAAACATATTTAGCATTGCATGTGCATTTCCATATAAAAATGAAATAAATAAATACATGAACTTAAACCTTGAGTTATGATTTGAATATGTTGCAGTATTTTCTACATTATTTTCTTGACAAAAATATAAAAAGGATGATAACAGAGAAGGAGGAAATATGATGAGTATGAGATGGAGGGAAGGAGCGAGGGAGCGGAGGGAAGGGGAGAGGAAATAGTGAACAGAAATAAGGGATAAAAAATACAGAATGGAAGGGACGAGCAGATGCATACATGTACTATAGTGAAGGTTGTGTCTTAAATGGAGGAGGAAGGGGAAGGGAAGGGATGGAGGAATGGGAGGGAATGTATGGAGGAAGGGGAAGGGAATGTATGGAGGAAGGGGGAGGGAATGTATGGAGGAAGCGGAGGGAATGTATGGAGGAAGGGGAGGGAATGTATGGAGGAAGGGGAGGGAATGTATGGAGGAAGGGGAAGGGAATGGATGGAGGAAGGGGAGGGAATGTATGGAGGAAGGGGGAGGGAATGTATGGAGGAAGGGGGAGGGAATGTATGGAGGAAGGGGGAGGGAATGTATGGAGGAAGGGGAGGGAATGTATGGAGGAAGGGGAAGGGAATGGATGGAGGAAGGGGAAGGGAATGGATGGAGGAAGGGGAAGGGAATGGATGGAGGAAGGGGTTGGCATGGATGGAGGAAGGGAAGGAAAGCGACAGGCAGGAGTAGAGGGTGATTGTGACAGGGAGAGAGAGGAAGGGACCACAACACAAGTGTGCAGGAAAAACGGGTCTTGGATGCCTATTTTTCGCCAACTTAACGTGCGGCGAGTACACAGACGTAATATGAGAGCCGTGACACAGACAAGTTTTTGATGTTCCCAGCTGCAGTGCCTTCATAGCGGAATCTCCATTATTACTATTGTTTAGTTCGCTTTCTAGTCCTTAGTAATTTGTTTGGCTGCATCTTCCACTCAGCGATACACTCTTCCACCATTGGCCTTGAGGGAAGCGTCCACTCCACGGCCTCAGATCTTCTCTGCCGCTTTTTTATCTGATTTTTTTTCTTTGGCGTGTGTTGCGTAAAGGCGTTCGTGTTTTTCTGTGCTGAGATCCTCGTCGCGAAGGAGTGCCTGAAGGGAGCCTGCTGGAATGTGTGTGTGTGTGTGTGTGTGTGTGTGCGTGTGTGTGTGTGTGTGTGTGTGTGCGTGTGCGTGTGCGTGTGCGTGTGCGTGTGTGTGTGTGCCGCAATGGAGTGTTTTATGACCTTAGAGTCGTTATCAGCCAATTCGTAAGTACAGAAGCCTCATGTTACTGTTCTATATACCAAATTACCTAGTGGACAAGGATACTAAACAGGTTATATCTATAAAACATTGCTTATATTCACTAAAAGTCGTCTAATGGTAGTGAAATTACAATGAAAATTACGTTCTGGGCCTCAAGGGTTAATTTTTCAGTTGGATGAGTCTGGTATGGAGGACGTGCGTTTTGTTCAGTTTATGACCATGACTGCCAGGATTGTTTGTATATAAAGCTTACATGGCGAGGCCGATTTAGTCGTTTTAGTCCCGGCTTAAAGGTAAAGTCCATCGGTATTATATAAGTTTTTCCATTGATACAAAAAGCCTATAAACTATCATGAACACCTCTCCACCTCTATAGGTTTTTATTTTATATTTTTTTTACATTGGAGCCTATAGCGCCTGTAGGCTATTCTTCTTTTTCCTTGAGGGCTCAGTTGGTTGTCCCTGCACATTCTGGAGGGCTGTGATGGTTGGCCTTCGCCCGTTGTGGCGCAGGCTGGCTTTTTATTTCTATAGTGACACCTGTGATGGCTTTTTGTGATGGTTTAACCTGAGGATCATGCTGCCACCTGGCGCCCTCCGCCGCACGTGTAGTCGTATACTCGAAAAGTGAGATTCATGGAGCGTGTGGGTATCTTCGGCCACTCAACGATAGAAGAAACAGTTGTTCTTGGCTGGACTTGAACTCGGGACCTTGTGCTCACAACTACCAGGCTCTTATCCACCTCGTTAATGGTTGGAAGAGTTGTCCCCTGCAGGATTCGAACTCGGGACATCGAGCTCACCACTCCAAGACGCTAAGATAAGATACTTTGATCCTATCTAGACACTTTGCAAGTACCAACGACAAGGTTATTGACTATACAAAGCGCCACTACGCCAGGACGAACCTGGTGGGCTCGAACCGCTGACCGAATGCAGGGACGCTGCACGCGAGCCCACAGCTCTACCAACCGATCCACCCTTACGGGTTCCAAGACGCTAACCACTCGGCCACCGTCTCCCCCAAAATGGCCACGTAACATAATTATCCAATTGTTTGAAGGAGTTAGTGATATTAAGGCACTGAGAGTCGCTAAGCAGCACTCCCTGTCAAGTCATGATTATGGGTGATGAATAATTATGCAAGCCTGTCGCTGAGGCTCATCATGTAGAAAGATTTGGCTTCTTATCAAACATCAGAAGTGACACTCGGAACATTAGTTGGAGGATGACGCTGAGAGTTAGTTCGTGACGTCATTTCTTAGGAGTTCACGACGCATGTGAAAATAGGAACCACAGGTGATTACTTTACTCGCCGCACGTTAAGTTGGCGAAAATGGGGCGCCCTCACTCCCCCCTTCCGAACGCACGGGATTGGCTGATGTGTTGGGTGTTGGGGCTTTAGGGCGGCACTTGGAGTAAGACATTCTTAGGCTGCAAGGCAACACTTCAGCCAATCCCGTGCGTTCGGAAAGGGGGAGTGAAGTGACACTATTTTCGCCAACTTAACGTGCGACGACTATAGTATTTTTGTTGTTGTCGTTGTTGTTGTTAGTCACAACGCTGCTGCTGTTGCTCTTCTTGGTGCTGCTGTTGCTGTTGTTTTGCTTCCTTTTCATCATGGTCGTTGTCTTCGTGAAGGTGGCGGCGCGGGTAGCTTCGGCGTGTGCGGTGACTGCAGAGACCCACCGGTGCGCTCCTGAAGGCGAGACGTGGCGGTGTTGTGTCTCAAGATAGGTGACTCGAGCACACCAGTGAACCGTGAACCCATAGATAAAGACACCAACGCCTAGCCAACGGGAGGGATGTAGCCCTGTAAAGCATTGCCAGGGCACGGGAGAAACACTCGCTTATATATTATGGTCACGACGCCGCCATTTTTCTCCAGTTACTTATGAACAGAGAAATGAAAATTTGAAAAAAAATGCAAACGCCTTTTATAGCGTTTCGCGTACTTCTTCTCAAGAGATTAATCATTCACTGTTTATTTGTTGAAATAATTATTGTTTTTTATTGGCTTGTGCTAACTTCTGCCCCACCATGTAGCCTACTTATACAGGTCTGATTGTCTGCTTGTCTGTCTGTCTGCTTATATGCTTGTTCTTTTGTTTGTGTGTGTGTGTGTCCTGACAGGATAAGGCGAGGCCGATGTGGACGGTTATGTTCCATTGACTACACCGGGAGATCGATCAGACGGGTGCAAGGTGTGGCTGGGCCCCGCCACACCGCCACAGTGGTGGGGGTGTGGCGGCGAGATGGCGGCGGGGGCGATGGCGGCGGCGCAGCAACATTGGTATTTGTGCGGTATATGCAAAGAACAGACGGATATTCGAGCTCGGGCGGAGTGACGGCGGTGGCGGAGCGTGAGTTGTGTGAACCAGTGTTGCCAGCGTGCGTGAAGCCCCCATCCGAGCCTCTGTTCTGCCCTGCACCCTGCACTCACACGCCTCTCCGTTACCTGTGCACCGAGGAGGGCGTGGGTGAGGCGTGGGGGTCGCGGGCCACAAGCAGGTGTGTGTGTGGAAAGATATTTTTGAAGCCATTCAGAGGAGGATTGGGCGACCGCGTGTGGCATCAGTGAGCAGGTGGAGGTTGTCGGGTGTGCCGGCAGGTGGCTCCTGGGCGGGAAGGCGGCGGCCGCAGAGGCGGAGACACGACAGTCGGCAGCCGGGCCCCGGACAGGATGCACACTTCTCGTGTTCCCGCGGCCGCCCGACGCTAGCCCGCTCCTCTCACACGCGTCTCAGGTGTGTTTCGCGGCCTTCGAGGTGTCCTTATACTCGCCTCCCTGCCGCCACACCACGGCCCTGCAGCAGGCCGCCGCCATGGGCCAGGCGCGCCAGTGGCCCTGAGCGGGATATGTGTCACGGGTGTTGTGTCCTGACGAGTGTCACCTCCGCGCCTCAAGGGCCTCCGCCACGCCCTAGGTAAGTGTTCACCACCCACTATATTATTCTTGACCTGCCTGTGTGTGTATGTGTTTGTGTGTGTGTGTGTGTGAGTGAGTGAGAACATTTTTTAGAAGAGGGAGAAAGGATAGAGACTGGGCAGGCTCCGAGGGAATGAGTGTCGAGATCTCTGGCAGCACCATTACATCCTGCGGTGGGGACAGCGTGGCGGCGTGGCGAGGCCGCTGCTGGGTGCCGCGTGGGGATCAGGAGTGACACCTGTGCCGCCCACAGGTGCTCGCACCTCGCGCCGAGACAGCTGCGAGGCGCAATTTACCCAATATTACGCTTTTTATTCCATACTAGTTTTTTTAATTAAATAATAATGGGAAGAAGGTTATGGTATGCTTAAGGTGGAGAAGTTTTTTTTTCTTGTTTTGGGGCGCGAATTACACTGAGGGGAATAAGAGGGTAGGGAAAGCAGGGATGTCCATGGGTCGTGACTCGTGAGTGGCATGTCCCCACAGCCACGCCGGTGCTCCCCTCGCGGCCTCGTGTCCCGCGCCGTGCCGTGGCGCCCGGTAGTACTGTCACCCAAGCGTTACTCCTTTGTTTGCGTGTACTGCACTGTGTACGTAACGTTGAGTCTCCCTCGACTCCATCGTCTCCCGTAGCCTTCACTGCGTCAGGTCGTCTTCTTTGTCCTTCACATCCACTCCGTTCTCATGGACTCAGTCGTCAGGTAGTTAGTGCGGATTCAATAGGGAGCTTTGAAAGGAGGCTAGGCAATTTCATGGATGGGGATGAAAAGTGGATGTAGGGTTTACGGCCAGTTCGCCCACAAGTCAGTTCGCCTAAATGTAGAGTTTGCTCGCACACACTAAAGTTGGTTCGCCCACAAGTATTATTCAACAATGCACAAATCATGTGGTAAAAACTTTATTAAAACCCAAGAGAAACATACAAAGAATAAAATGTATGAAAACTGTCATAATTCTAAAAGTAAAATAAAAAAGTGAGCATTCATGTAAAATGCATGTAATTAAAAGGTCAATTTTAACGACAGCACCAAACTTCCCTACACAATAGGGAGCATGGTTTTTATTTACCTTATTGTATTCTAAGAGAAATTTTTCTGAGCTTAACGTCGCAAATCAATAGTTTCGGAGATATGAACATTTTAGGTGAGAGGAAGAATAAGTCTCCTTTGTTTACAAAATGCCTCCCTCTTCCTCTTCTTGTGACCTGCATCGCTTTTGTTTCGGAGGCGCATCCTTGGCTACCTTACCTAACCTAACCTGAACCTGAACCTTACCTTACCTTACCTAACCTTACCATACCTAACCTTTAACCTCCTAACTGGGTCCAATAATAAAAAAGTTTAATAAAATACCACACAAAAGCGATGCAGGTCACAAGAAGAGGAAGAGGGAGGCATTTTGTATACAAGGAGACTTATTCCTCCTCCCACCTAAAATGTTCTATATCTCCGCAACTATTGATTTGCGACGTAAAGCTCAAGGAGAAAATGTCTCTTAGAATACAATAAGGTAAACAAAAACCACGCTCCCAACTGTGTAGGGAAGTTTGGTGCTGTTGTAAAATAATACCAATTAAAATTATTATGAGCTTACTGGTCCATTTGAATATGAGCAAGCCTTGAGAAGTTGTAATGAGGATCTCTCGCCCCTCATATATTCATCCCAAAGAATGAACAATTTATTTTGCAGTTCCCTGTATCGTCTTCGTTGGATCCTTCGGAGCTTTCTTTCCGACACCAGCCTTGTCTGTAATGATGTTAATTTAGCCTCTTTATGCAGAAGGCTTACCAAAAGATAGAATTGGAGGCCACTTCTACCTGCTGCACACTTATTTAATCGGTTGTGCCACTATATATATAGAATATAGAATACAACCCCCTACATTTGACGCCAACTCTAACTTGGCGTTGCACAGTATAGGAGTTATCTAATGTGGGCGAAATGACTCCACCGAGTGGGCGAACTGTCTTTGGGCGAAACGACCTTTTGGTGTGGGCGAAATGACCGGATGTAGGTAGTGTTAAGTAACAGGAACTACCACGTGTATATAGGTCTCGCGGCCTCTTGTAGCTTCCTTATTTTCTTATGTTCTCAATCCTATTCCTCATTCTTCCTCCGGACTCTGGTGATCCATTTTCGTAAGCTACTTAAATCCTTTCCCCTCGAGGGTATTCTCTTCCCTTGGTCCCGCCTTTCGCCTATAAAAAGGAAAGTTATAGTTTCCTTCCTTTTTTTCATCCTCTCTCACCGTCTACATCCTCTCCTGGATAAGGCTCTTCCGCCGTCAGCAGCGAAGGCGAGGCAGGGATGCTAGCACACTTTGCTGCTTCATCCACGGTAACGCACACTCTCCAGGGGATCCATCTTCCTCCCTCCCCGCGCGCTCTTCCCTTCCCCCCCAATGCTTACGTAAACTGGGACATATTAGCGGTAATAGCTGTAGATCCTGTCACACAATACCCATCACAGGAAAATATTAACAAGGGATTTCATATTATGTATCATTTTAAATCACTGCGCGACATCAAAACTCTACTAAAAGTCCAATACTAATCAGTAAGTTCATTTTTTTTTCCTCACTTTTGTCCTAAGTCATCAGAAATTCTCAAGTACATACATCACTGTCTTATTAACTTCATTCATTTACCGGAGCATTTATCCCCAAGTTACAATCGCTACTTAATTAAAATGATCTGCAAGAAAATATGGACACCTCATTTTTACCTCTAGCGTTAACTTTTAATGAAGTCCATCGTTGGTATTTTGTCATAAGCTTAATTGCTATTCCATTAGTAGACCTTTTTATAATGTATCAAGATCTGTGTGTGTGTTATTGTCTGCCTTGGTTATTTTGCTTTGTTTTGTTCGCTTTTGTCATGGTTTGCCGCCCTTGAGCCTTCCCCAACCCAATATTACAAAGGCTACGCACTGCACAGGTGTTCCGAAGGTGTGTGTGTGTGTGTCTGACAGATGTGGTTTGCCAGGAGCCGACCGCCTGTTAAGTTCTATTGCGTGTGTTTCTTTGTGTGTGTCTCCCCCCCCCCCCTCTCTATCTCATTAATACCTATAGACCTATACATAGTGTCTTTAATGTAACTTGTCCAGTTTAGATAAATTCGCATATTTTTCTTCCTTTACAAAAATTACCTTTACAATTTTTTTTTAACAAATGATGTGAGCTTGTTTAACTTTTTTCTCTCATTTTCTCCTTCATTAGTGACAAGCTGTTCGTTTCTTCCTCTGCTATAGGGCTAAATCTGTATCTTCTTATAACAGTATCTTTTTTCCTGTTTATTTGGAAGTCGATTCAATATTAGTCGCACACGGTCGGATACAATGATCGAAACGGAAAGGGATATAATAAAGGAGAGGTAGGAAAAGTTCTTGCGGCTAGTAACCAGGGCAGAACAAGAGGTAACGGATTCCACTTGGAAAAGCGTAGATTTAAAAAGGGAATAGGGAAAAACTGGTTCACAAATAGGGTGGTAAATGATTGGAATGGACTCAGTCAGGTAGTTGTGCGGAGTCATTAGAGAGCTTTAAATGGAGGCTAGATAAATTCATGGATGGGGATGAAAGGTGGATGTAGGTAGTGTTAAGTAACAGGAACTACCACGTGTAGGTCTCGCGGCCTCTTGTATCTTCCTTATTTTCTTATGTTCTTATGTTACTAAGTCTGTCTTTTGGTCTGCTTCTTTGTATGTCTAGATGAACGTTAACCTGTTGGTATGTTTGTCTGTCTTAACCTGCCTTTATAACTTATGTCTGTGTCACTTTCTCTCTCTGTCTATCTATCTAACGTGTTAAGTTTATTACCTGAAAAGAAATTGGCAGCTGGAGGGGAAGGAGTGATGAGAGAAGAAAATGTCTGTGTCGTAAATTTTGAGTCTTAAAGATGGACTATTATAAAACTATTTCCGCAGTTCAGAGGGGTGACTTTAAGAGACAGATTAAAGTTACCATATATAGGGAAGCCAGCTACTTGATTGGCATTACAAAAAGACTGGTGTATTAAAAAAAAATTGAGAAAACGCGAGCGTGCGTGTTCGTTTCTTTTTTCTCATACATTGTTCACACTAATAATTTTCATCTCAATTTCGATGTCAATAATTTATGGTCTCTCTCTCTGTAGGGAAGAACTAGAGATACTGTATAGGTAATTGTAGGGATATAGAACTTGAGACCTTCACTAGTAATTACTGCTGTGTATTAGTAAAAGTATAAATAGTAGTAGTGGTGGTGGTGTGTCGATATATTTTCTTCTCTCTCTCTCTCTCTCTCTCTCTCTCTCTCTCTCTCTCTCTCTCTCTCTCTCTCTCTCTCTCTCTCTCTCATTCTATAACACCACCTCTTCATCCATCCTCCTCCTCTTCCTCTTCCTCCTCCTCCTCCTCTCACAGGTGTCGCCAGGAGAGGGTTACTCAGGTGTGCCTCAATTAAGGTCGTAGTCTGCATTTTAGTGTGTTGTTATTGCGTCATTTATTAGACGTGTTGTGTACCGGTGTTATGGTATTGCTTTTCAAGTTACTACCACCATCACTACTTGCATTTTTTTTTTCGGTCATTACTTTTCATTCATTCTATCATCCTATTTTCTATTTCTTTCTTTCTCCTTTCCTTAATTGTCTGTCTCTTTTTCTCTTTTTCTTTCTCCCTCTCTTTATTGTTATTATTAATTTTCATTGGTTCTACTTTATATCTTTCTTTCTCCTTTCCTTAATCGTCTCTCTCTCTCTCTCTCTCTCTCTCTCTCTCTCTCTCTGACATTGCAGTTACAACTTTTGTTACTTGGTTTAGTCACGTCATGCTCGAATGATATTGACAAAGACTTTATTTGGTTTTTTTTGTCTTCTGTACAAATATGCTTTACTTGATCCCTCATAACTACCTCACACTTGTTATTATGTACTACTTTATTTTTACCTCTCAATTTGCCTAGTTTATTACCCATCATGTGTACAGTTTGAGTTACCTATCTGTATAATGTTTGCTGTGCCTTCGATGTTGGCTTCCTTATTTTCTTAAGTTACTAAGTCTGTGTTTTGGTCTGCTTCTTTGTATGTCTAGATGAACGTTAACCTCTTCTCGTGTGATTGTCCAGGTTTCGTGAAAGTAAAACCACTGTTACCACCACAACCATCTAGTAAAACCACTGTTACCATCATAACCATCTAGTAAAACCACTGTTACCATCATAACCATCTAGTAAAACCACTGTTACCACCATAACCATCTAGTAAAACCACTGTTACCATCATAACCATCTAGTAAAACCAGTTACCACCATAACCATCTAGTAAAACCACTGTTACCACCATAACCATCTAGTAAAGCCAGTTACCACCATAACCATCTAGTAAAACCACTGTTACCACCACAACCATCTAGTAAAACCACTGTTACCATCATAACCATCTAGTAAAACCACTTACCACCATAACCATCTAGTAAAACCACTGTTACCACAACCATCTTCACGACCACTACTATACCACCATCACAATTAGTCCTGGCGTTCCCTTTTACAACACTAACCTCACTGCTGCTACTGAGGACAAACGCAAGGGTTGTAATAACTCACGTACATATTGTAAACAGTAAAACATGAAGAGAATGTACATTTTATCTAACTGAAGTGGCGGAAAGGAAGATAAAAAGAAAATAGGCATATATGAAGAAGATACATTATACTTACAAGGGTGTTTGAGTTTGTGAAGAAGCTTGATAAACACGACCATACACCTGAACGACTTTCAATGTATGGTTAACACGCTTTGACAAACACTTCCGTCCTTGGATTTAGGGATTACCGAAGATTACGTGACCGCAGTTGTGTGTGTAAGAGAGAGACTGCTTTTATAACGTTTATCCTCCTCCTCCTTCTCTCTTCCTACACCTCTTCTTCCTCCTCCTCCTTCTATCTTCCAACACCTCTTCTTCCTCCTCCTTCCTCCTTTTTTCATCAGTTGTGTGTGTAAGAGAGACAACACAGTACACTCCTTTCCTTTCTCCTGGATAAAAGTAAGTCTTCGGCAACCGTCTTCACTCGGGGCACCAAAGAAGCATAAAAACCAGGGAACCACTCAGCTCACTTCCGGACCCTGAGGCCACCGATCAAGCCTTCCCCAAGCTCCTCCTCTTCCTCCTCTTCTGTTTGCCTGCCTCGATCCACTGTTGTTTTCTCCCTCCCTCTCTACCCCATTCTTCTTTTTCCTCATCTTCCGTTCCTCCTCCCTCTCCCTTCCTTCTTATTTTACTGTCAGAACTTTCACAATACATCTAAGCCCCCATTATTACGAGAGAGAGAGAGAGAGAGAGAGAGAGAGAGAGAGAGAGTGGTGGGGGGAGAAGGGAGGAAGGAAAAAAGTGAATGTACGAAAAAAAAATGAAAAAAAAACCCATCGGAGTTAACATTGGTAATTTTTCCTTGTGGTTTTATGAGATTGCTATTTTTGTTTGGTACATGTGTTTTCTTCTACTCTCTCTCTCTCTCTCTCTCTCTCTCTCTCTCTCTCTCTCTCTCTCTTCTCTCTCTCTCTCTCTCTCTCTCTCTTCTTTTATGATTATTCTTCATAAACTCCTATACTATTCTGTCTCACATACTTCCTTTATTGTCTTTTCTCTTCTTATCATTCCAATCCGCTATTGCTACAGTTTTCACTTATTCCTCTCTCCACCTATTCCTTTTCTTTGTTTAATCAGTTTTTATCGTCTATCCTCTTCTATCTAACCTCAATTTGCCATCCCCTTAACTCTTTGGCCTCGGTTATTTATGTTTGCGATTTATTTATTTATTATTATTAGTGCTCTCAATTTATTTATTAACGTTCCTTGTGTGAGCTGAGGTTGATGTACTCGTGTGGTGTGTGTGTGTGTGTTATTGGGAGGATATTAGGTACGTGTGGAATGAAATTGTTGGTATGCGATCTATTGTTTCTATTCGAGGTTAGACTGTGGTGCAATTTTTCGTATGGATGAATTGTGCAGTATAATGAAGATTTCACGATTAGCTGCTTTCGTTTGTTCAGGTGTGTTTACTTCTTCACTCCACTCATTTTCTCTCTCTCTCTCTCTCTCTCTCTCTCTCTCTCTCTCTCTCTCTCTCTCTCTCTCTCTCTCTCTCTCTCTCTCTCTCTCTCTCTCTTATTTCTTAGTTTGATTTTTTTTCATGTCGATTGGAGTCAACATTCTGGCCACACACACACACACACACACACACACGGGGTGGGAATGGCGGAGGGATCACTGAACTTTCCGCATCGCCAACGTGAAACTGTAAGCCATCACACACACACACGCACGCACACACAACGCACACGCACACGCACACACGCACAGAAGGAAATTACACACATGTCAAATCACTGATATTGATAGATTTGATGTAACAGATGTCATTTAAGTTGGTGTGCGTGTGTGTTTGGAAAATCGAATTAGAAATATGCAGACAAAAAAAATACTTCGCTACATGTATTGTGTGAAAATCCTCTCATTTCATGACGGTAGTGTGTGCGTGTCTCTCTCTCTCTCTCTCTCTCTCTCTCTCTCTCTCTCTCTCTCTCTCTCTCTCTCTCTTTCGCGTAGGAGGACAATATTTACTTGATGTGTTTTTATTTTGTTTGTTGTTTGTGGTACTTTAGGAAGTCATGTTTTTGTAAAGAGGTTCATTATTATTACGTGTGTGTGTGTTGTGTATGTTTGGCAGAAGTTTTAGGACCGGTAAACATAGAGGCGATAATGTGGTAATAGCAAGGCGGTGAAGTGGGGGGGGAGGGGAGAAGGGGGTTGGCGGTGGTGGGTTGGGGGGGAGGGGGTTGAGCAGGTGTGTTGGGGTACCACGTGGTTCTATTACCAGGTGTTGCCCGCCACTACGGATCACCCCCAACCTCCCCCACCTCCCCGTCCCCTTCCTGCCTCACCCACCCACCTTGATACCCACGCCCCCCTTCCTGCCTCTACCCACCTTTGATACCCGCGCTTCCTCTGGGTACAGTAGAAAGTTCATGAAAAAACTTATTGAAAAAGGGATTAGCGGTTCGGTTCTGTTGGAATAATGTGATGATCTGAGTTTGGTGACGCGGTGATTCAGTCTGGAGGAGGGGAGAGAGAGAGGGGAAGGAGGGAGATAGTTGTGGGAAGGAGGGCGATAGTTGTGGGAAGGAGGGCAGAGGCAGGGTACTGGGTGAGGGGAAGGAGGGGAGAGGCAGGGTTGTGGGTGAGGGGAAGGAGGGGATAGGCAGGGTAGTGGGTGAGGAAGGAGGGGAGAGTTGTGGGAAGGAGGGCAGAGGCAGGGTACTGGGTGAGGGGAAGGAGGGGAGAGGCAGGGTTGTGGGTGAGGGAAAGGAGGGGAGAGGCAGTGTTGTGGGTGAGGGGAAGGAGGGGGATAGTGGGGGCAGGTTCCCTTATACTATCCCCTCGTCCTCGTCCCTTCCTCCTTCTCACTCTCATAGTCAGGCCTTTTCTTCTTCTTTGCCGCTATGACCGAATGGGAGGGAGGGAGGCAGGAAGAGGAGGAGGAGGGGAAGGAAGAGGAAGTGGAGGGGAAGGGCGGATGAAGAGAAAACAAGAAAGAAAATGAGATAGAGAAAAAAACTGGATATTATAAATGATGGACCAAATTGTTATCATTTAGATCGTACAACAGGAAGCCATTTTGGTGTAATTTTTGTCTCGGTTTCTATAAGCTGGTATGATTTTTTTTTATTCGTATTGCTTAGTTTTTGTAATAATGGTAAGATTATAAGAAGGGCAAGTTTTTGTTAACCCCTTCACGCTTAGATCTTTCCTTTGCTATAAAAAAATGTCTGTTGTGGAGCCATAAAATTACAAAAAGTAGCTGAATATACCAAATTAGCCAGTGGACGAGGATACTAAACAGGTATCTATAAAATATTGCTTATATTCACTAAAAATCTTCTAATAGTACCCAGATTACAATGGAAATTACGTTCTGAGCAAGGGGACAATAGAGGGAGGGATGCACGAAGGATAGAAGGAAGGGAAATATGGGAGAATTAGCAAAAGGGAGAAATATTGACTAGGTTAGATATTTGTAACATTAACAGTAGGGTATGATAATGACAATAATAATGATAATGACCATAATAATGATGTTAATAATGATAATGTATATATTCTTTTATTCATTTAATTTCTTCTTCATTCTTTCATTTCTTTCATTCTTCCTTTTTTTGTTCTTTCTTACATTTCATTTTTTTTCTCTCTCTCTCTCTCTCTCTCTCTCTCTCTCTCTCTTCTTCTTCTCTCTCTCTCCTCTCTCTCTTCTCTCTCTCTCTCTCTCTCTCTCTCTCTCTCTCTCTCTCTCTCTCTCTCTCTCTCTCTCTCTCTCTCTCTCTCAAAACCGTGTGACGAGCAGCACTTGACTCATATTGCGGCGTCATAACTATATTCCATTCACCGCCATACAAACCACCTACACCCTGGCTAGCTAACAAGTGCCGACATGTTACATACGTACAGTACATACGTGTTAGAAAGGAGCTCAGGCCAATGGCAAAGCTCTGTGTGTGTGAAAGAAAAATATTAAGCGTGTTGAAAAGGAAATAGATAAAAAACTGGTTCACAAATAGGGTGGTAAGGGATTGGAATGAACTCAGTCGTCAGGTAGTTAGTGCGAGTCAATAGAGAGTTTTAAAAGGAGACTAGACATCTTCATGGATGGGGATGCAAGGTGGAAGTAGGTAGTATTCAGTCACAGGAACTACCACGTGTAGATCTCATGGCTTCTTGTAGCTTCCTTATGTTTTTGTGTGTGGGGGGGGCGGAGGGGCCATTAACCTTGTCCGTACGTAGCGTTTCCTTTCTGTTAACGGAGCCATCCTTGTGACGCCTGGTTGGCCTCGTGCATGCATGAAGGCGTTAAAGCATCCCTAGTTGAGTCACGTGCCCGTCAGCTGTCCGGCGGCGGTGGTGGTGGCAGCTGCGGCGGTGCGGTGATGAAGCGTGCCAGGTGCTGCTGCTTGGCCCGTCCAGCGGTTGGGAAGATCCTCCTGGAAACTCCCACAGCTGGATGAAGATAGTTTGGTTCCTCGTTCGGGGAGGAGGATGCGTGAAGCGGGAACTTTCGGTATCAAGACTTAATGAATAACACTAAGATTCAATTGTTATGAAAAGGGAATGACGGTGGAAAAAGGGTAGCAGCATGAGAGAGAGAGAGAGAGAGAGGTCATTAATATACCCCGACCAGTGTGGCATTTACATACAGAAACACGCACCTTGCTATAGACATGCTTAGCGAATACAACGATACACATGTGATGCGGTGCGCGTGTGTGTGGGGGGGATGTCCGTCTGTTGCCTCGATCAACACACGTAACTATAAAAGAGAAGAGTAGTTACAATGGAATTCTAGCCCAAAGATCAAAAGCCAACTAGTAAAACATGACGATAAGAAAAAGAAGTTAGGTTACGTTGATGAGAAGCAGAAACGCAATCAGAGACAAAACCCTGATTTGATAATTATTTATTTGTTGACAGTTTACGTGACGAGGAGACATACGAAGCAAAGTAGGCATAGAAAACAACATTGATGGAAAATGATAGAAATTAATAATAAAGATAGAACGTTAATAAGAGACAGAATGGGGAGGAATAACAGGCTCGTGATGCTTTGGAGTGAGAAATCTTGGCCTTAACCCCTTGTGACCCAGAACTTAACTTTCATTGTAATTTAGCTACCATTAGGCGGTTTTTAGTGAATATAAGCCATGTTTTATAGATATGACCTGCTTAGTATCCTTGACCACTAACTAATTTGGTATATTCAGTTACTTTTCGTAATTTCATGGCTAGCAATAGATATTTTTTTATAGCAAAGGAAGGATATGGGCGTGAAGGGTTAATGTTTAGAAGGTCAGGCGATGGGTGTGACGTGATTCATTATAGTTTGGACGATGATTAGGATGTGCAGGAGGAACAGAGTGGATTTCAGGAAGACAGGCAACGTGTGAGTGAATACCTGAGTGTTTTATTGAAAGTCACATTAGTAGTACGGATTCAAACTGGAAAAACGTAGATTAAAAAAAGAAAGAAGAGAAACTGGCTCACAAATAGGGTGGTAAATTATTGGAATGGACTCAGTGATCAGGTAGTTAGTGCAGAGTCAATAGGGAGTTTTAAAAGGAGGCTAGACAATTTAATGGATGTAGGTAGTGTTAAGTAACAGGAACTACCACGTATAGGTCTCGCGGCCTCTTGTAGCTTCCTTACTATTTTCTTATGTTCTTAATAGCATACAATTCACACGGATAAAGTCCCAGAGCCATAACCGTGACACCTATATTGTATCTCTAGGGCTGATAGTAGATAATGCGTGATTTTGTGTGGCTACTGAAAAGGAAATGGGGAGAAATATTGGGAAAGGGGAAATAGGGAATAGGGAGGGGAATATAAGGGAAAGGGGAAATAGGGAATAGGGGAGAGGAATATAAGGGAAAGGGGAAAATTATGTATCTGTGGGTTAGTTACTTACTTTTACTTTCCTGTATCACTTATTTTGCTCTTTTTTTTTCTTCCTATTATTATTTTTCTTACTCCTACTCATATTCTTATTCTTCTACTCTTCAACCTCCTGCTGGTCCTCCTCCTCCTCCTCCTCCTCCTCCTCCTCCTCTTTCTCTTCCTCCTCTCCCTCTCTCCCACCCCTAAACAAGCAGGTGAAGATGGTAATTAGCAATTCAATGACACGCGGAAACAGCAAAGTCTAAATACAGATTAAGTAAATGTTTGAGAGAGAGAGAGAGAGAGAGAGAGAGAGAGAGAGAGAGAGAGAGAGAGAGAGAGAGAGAGAGAGATGAAACCCACTTGGTAGAGAGAATGATATTGAAGGGATAAGTAATGTGAGAGAGAGAGAGAGAAAAAAAAAACGTGGAGAGAATAAGATGGAAGTGATAAGATACGAGAGAATGGAGAGAGAGAGAAGATCTATTAGTCGATTCAAAAAAAGGAAAAAAGGCAATATTAGGAGGAAGTGTGGGAGGAAGAGGAGTTAATGGAGGGAGTAATGGACAGGTGATGGGTGTGTGAAGGGGGAAGGGGGGAAGGGCAGGTGGTGGGCCGGGCAGGTAGAGACAGGTGAGAGGCACGTGGCGAAAGGCAACGGTTCTTCTGGTACACACACACACACTAAAATTGACGTAGGAGATAACCCCTTCCTCCTACCCCCACACCCTTCCATACACCCCAACGCACTCTCTGCCCCCACAGTACCGGTGTGTGTAAGTTGTGTTGTTATTGTAAGGGTGTGTTGTTACTGTAAGGGTGTGTGTAGGGTGTGTTGTTACTGTAAGGGTGTGAGTAGGGTGTTTTGTTACTGTAAGGGTGTGAGTAGGGGGTGTTGTTACTGTAAGGGTGTGAGTAGGGGGTGTTGTTACTGTAAGGGTGTGAGTAGGGTGTGTTGTTACTGTAAGGGTGTTAGTAGGGGGTGTTGTTACTGTAAGGGTGTGAGTGTTGTTGTTGTTGTTGTTGTCTTTCCTTGCCTCTCTTTTTGTGTTATTCTAAATTTCTCATCTTTTTTTTCATCCTATATTTATATCTTTATTTTTCTTTGTATTTTGTCCGTTCTATGGCAAAAAATAACGGTTCTTCAGGTACACACACACACACACACACACACACACACACACTACAACTTCGTACCTTTCCTAGTCTCTCTTTTTTCTGTTATTCTAATATCTTTCCTTTTTTTTTTATCCAATATTAATTTTTTTCTTCTTCTTTATTTGTCCTACCTTTCCTAGCCTCTTTTTGTGTTCTTCTAGTATATCTTTTTTTTTCTATTCTATATTTATTTATTCTTATTTTTATTTGTCCGTTATTGTCCGTTGTTTTTCTATATCGTTCTTCCTTGTATGTCTGTTTTTTTGCGGTTATTTTCTTCGTTTTTAAGGTTACAGGGTGGCGTTTGGTATGCAGTGTGGTGGTGTTGTTAGAGTTCATAGGTTGTAAAGACGTGTTGTGGTCATGTATTGTACTGTGTTTAACCCGTATTGTCTTCTTGTACTTAACTGGCTATCTATCCTGTAAGTCTTAGTTTTTATTGATCCTTTTTTCTATTTGGTTCAGCTGTCGATTTCTATTCTTATTTTCTTTCTTGTTGTTATGTCTCTCTCTCTCTCTCTCTCTCTCTCTCTCTCTCTCTCTCTCTCTCTCTCTCTCCTCTCTCTCTCTCTCTCTCTCTCTCTCTCTCTCTCTCCTCTCTCTTTTCCTCTCTCTCTCTCTCTCCTCTCTCTCTCTCTCTCTCTCTCTCTCTCATATAATTATTTGTTACGTATATAAAGTCCTGTTAGTTACATAAAAAAAATTATTACCACTTTATCTTCTTCCTCTATATTCCTCCTCCTCCTCCTCGGGCAGGTGTGTGTGGCTCCAGCTGTCCTCCCTTCCTACCCCCCTCTCCCCCCCTTCCATACCCCAGCCTAGCCATCTAGTCAGCCGTTTTTACTCCTAACAAAGACCACACACACCACCACCATCCTTGTCATCATTACCACTGTCACTCCCGCCTCCCTATCATCTTTTTAAACCCCCTGACCTCCTTACTGATGATGATAACTAATGATGATGATGACTAATAACGATGATGATGACTAATGATGATGGTAACGGTATTTCTGTTCATGATCATTGTTTTCATTATATTATCTGTTGCTACTTTCATTATTATAGTTATATTTTTATCGTGATCATAATTACCCTATTGTTTTTCGTCTCTGCTTTCTCATTTATCCTTCCTTCCTCCTCTATTCCTTTAGTTTATCTTTTCTTTTCCTCTACTCACCTTTTACATTCTCATCCTTCCTTTCTTCCTCCTCTATTCCTTTCATTTATACTTTCCTTTCCTCTACTTACCTTTTAATCTCCTTTACTCATTCTTCCTTCATGTCTCCTCTTTATCCCTTTCGTTTATCATTTCCTTTCCTTTACCCACCTTTAATCTCTCCTTTACTCTGTCTTTACTCTCCTTTAGTCTCTCCTTTACTCATTCTTCCTTCCTCCTCCTTTCTATCCGTTTCGTTTATCATTTCCTTTCCTTTACCCACCTTTAATCTCTCCTTTAGTCTCTCCTTTACTCATTCTTCCTTCCTCCTCCTCTCTATCCCTTTCGTTTATCATTTCCTTTCCTTTACCCTCCTTTACTCTCTCCTTTACACTCATTCTTCCTTCCTCCTCCTTTCTATCCCTTTCGTTTATCATTTCCTTTCCTTTACCCACCTTTACTCTCCTTTACTCTGTCGTCCTTCTATCCCATGCTGCTCTTCTATGCTCTGTTCACTCCTCTCCTTTCCTTTCTGTCCTCTCTCTCGTGTCCTCTTTCTGTCCCTGCCCTCGACAGCTGACCGGATGGGACGCTCTTACTCTCCTTCCTTTGTCATTTCCCCATAAAAAAATGTGATTGTGACGGAAGGCAGTTAGGAAGGACCTAGGGGAAAATTTTGTGCCAACCCCTCGCCTCTGCTTTTTCCTCACTTTTTTTGCCGCTTAATCTAGTTTATTCCTGTTTTATTTCGTGTTTTTATTTTATGTGGATAGTAAAGTTGCCGTTTTTTTCTGCTTGTGTTATGTTGGATAGTAAAGTTGCCGGTTTTTTTGTGCGTGTGTTATGTTGGATAGTAAAGTTGACGTTTTTTTCTGCTTGTGTTATGTTGGATAGTAAAGTTGCCGGTTTTTTCTGCTTGTGTTATGTTGGATAGTAAAGTTGCCGGTTTTTTTGTGCGTGTGTTATGTTGGATAGTAAAGTTGCCGTTTTTTTGTGCGTGTGTTATGTTGGATAGTAAAGTTACCGTTTTTTAGTGCGTGTGTTATGTTCTCGTATTTTCCTAATTACCGTTAATGGAATATGGATCTATCATGTGTATATATATATTTTTTTTACGGTTGGTGTTTTATTATAATTTTGTTGTTGTTAGTTTGAGTTAGGATGATTTTTGGAAATGGTTGTTGCGTGTTGGAGGTGAAATTTTGATAGCTTGTTTTGGGGGAGAGAGCAGGATGAGGCGAAGGGAGTTATGGCTGCCTTAACCCCTTCACACCCAGATCTTTCCTTTCCTATAAAAACATATGTCTGTTGTTAGCCATAAAATTTCGAAAGGTAACTGAATATACCAAATTAGTTAGTCGACAAGGATACTGAGCAGGTCATATCTATAAAATATTTCATATATTCACTAAAAATCGTCTAATGGTAGTCATATCACAGTGGAAATTACGTTCTGGGTCTCAAGGGGTTGAATTAAGCTGAATGTGAAGAGTCGCAGGAGAGTTGTACATTAGATAGACAGTGTATACCTGTTAACTATGTATACCTGTTAACTATGTATACCTGTTAATTGTGTAGATTGATTTTGTTTACCAAGCAACCATGTCTACCTTGACTGTATACCTATTAACTATGTATACCTTGACTGTGTATACCTGTTAACTATGTATACCTTGACTGTGTATACCTCTTGACTGTGTTTACCTGTTTATAGTGTATACCTGTTAATAGTGTAAACCTTGACTGTATACCTGTTAACTATGTATACCTTGACTGTGTATAACTGTTAACTATGTATACCTTGACTGTGTATACCTGTTAATAGTGTAAACTTTGACTGTATACCTGTTAACTATGTATACCTTGACTGTGTATACCTGTTAATAGTGTAAACCTTGACTGTGTATACCTAGTTAACTATGTATACCTTGACTGTGTATACCTACTAACTATGTATACCTTGACTGTATACCTGTTAAAAAATACCTATGTATACGTAGATGAGGGAGTGCGGGGCGTGGCGTGGGTGTGATGAGGTGACAATGAACTCTACGGGAAGAGAACCCGAGGTATGCAGGTGATGAACCTTAGAAGAGTAGGTAGTGATGTATAAGTGACTGGAGTAGGTGTATGTATAAGTGACAGGAGTAGGTATATGTATAAGTGACAGGAGTAGTGTATGTATAAGTGACAGGAGTAGGTGTATGTATAAGTGACAGGAGTAGGTGTATGTATAAGTGACAGGAGTAGGTGTATGTATAAGTGACAGGAGTAGGTGTATGTATAAGTGACAGGAGTAGGTGTATGTATAAGTGACAGGAGTAGGTGTAAGTGACAGGAGTAGGTATGTACAAGCAGTGGCGGCTCGTGATAAAATAAAATCGAGGGACTACAAACTTCACACAGCAGTAGGATACACAAAGTTGACCTACCTTGTATATGAGTTGTAGTTGATGTTCACGGATTTCAGGGCATGGTAGTAGTGGTGGTGTACTAGAAGGGATGGTGGGGGTGGTAGAAGAGATGGTGGGGGTGGTAGACTGGTAGTGTTGGTGGTAGAAGGGATGGTGGAGGTGGTAGAAGGGATGGTGGGGGTGGTAGACTGGTAGTGTTGGTGGTAGAAGGGATGGTGGAGGTGGTAGTGGTGGTGGTAGAAGAGATGGTGGGGGTGGGAGACTGGTAGTGTTGGTGGTAGAAGGGATGGTGGGGGTGTTAGTGGTGGTGGTAGAAAAGATTGCTGAAGTGGTGATGGTAGTATTACAGTATTTCTTTCCGTTCAAGACACGTATAGTACTTTACACACTATGAAGCTACTATAAATTACTAAGATAACCCAGTATTGTAGGTGTGTTATACAAATGTTTCACCAGATGGCTGTTTGGCGGGGTCATTAGCGTCACGACACCTGAAGAATGCTAATTAGGAAAGGTCTTTGTCGTGCCGGTAATGATTAGGATAACGCTACTGTATTGAGGTGTGTGTGTGTTAGTGTGAGTGTGTTTGTGCTAGTCCTTGCTGTGCTTTCCTCTCACTCTTCTCTTCTTCTATCTCTCTCTCTCTCTCTCTCTCTCTCTCTCTCTCTCTCTCTCTCTCTCTCTCTCTCTCTCTCTCTCTCTCTCTCTCTCTCTCTCTCTCTCTCTCCTTATCTTCTTGGACGGGTAAAAATAAGGGATGGGTAGGTGGGGAGGAGTCTTCTTTCTTTACTATCCTATCGCGGTTTTTGGGTTAGATCAGTGCGCTCAAACAACTTAAATACTTATAATGGCCAAGGAGGAAGGTGTGTATGCTGCTGTTTGTGACTCCCTTGTAATCCTTCTTTTTCCTTCCACCTTCCCCTCGTTTCCCTCTGAAATTCTGCTTTAGTGACCCCCTTAACCCTGTATGCACAAAGGGTGACTACGGGTGAAGGGTGAAAAGGGCTAAAGGGTGACTAAGGGTGAAAAGTGTAAAGGGTGAAAAGGGCTAGAGGGTGACTAAGGGTGAAGTAAGGTTTGGAAGAAAACGTAAAATTGTTCCAGCTGTTTTTTTCCTGTTGTCATTGTGTATTAATTCTTCGTTTTATTTATAGCTTATTTAAATCTCTGACAATGTGTGTGTTGTGTGTGTGTGTTGTTCCTCTTCTTCTCGTCATCAGTTTCTCTTGTGCATCTTAATTAGTTTGTCTGGTTTTTCTTTGGTTTTTGTTTTGTTCGTTCACACTTTTCTCCTTCGTTTTAGTTTTTTTCCTTTCTCTTTTCTTCCTTTTTCTTTGGTTTGGCATTTCCTTTTCCGTTCTATTATGATATCACATTGTTTTGTTCTGTTATCGTCTTTGTCTCTTAGTGCTTGTGTGTGTGTGTGTGTGTGTGTGTGGTTTCTATTGTTTCCTGGTTTTTTTCGTTTCTACCTAATTATTCGAGAACCATTTTTTTCTTTTCATTTTGTTTTTATTTGAATCTCTCTCTCTCTCTCTCTCTCTCTCTCTCTCTCTCTCTCTCTCTCTCTCTCTCTCTCTCTCTCTCTCTCTCTCTCTCTCTCTCTCTCTCTCTCTCTCTCTCTCTCTCTCTCTCTCTCTCTCTCTCTCTCACTCTTTACCCCCGCTGTTTCTCTTGATTAGCGGCACAGTTTTGTAAATGAGTCGCTAAACTTTCTCACCTGGATTCTGCTTACCTGTAAAAATATCATTGATTAAAGCCAAAAAAAAAAGTCGTATTGGACTAAAACTTAATTAGGATTGAATGGAAGACTGAAGAGTAGAGAGAGAGAGAGAGAGAGAGAATGTAAGAACATAAGGAAGCTACAAGAGAGAGAGAGAGAGAGAGAAGGGTGGGGGAAGGGAGAGTAACACATGAGAGACGATGATGATGATGGAGCAATTAGAAAGGCGGGGTGAAGAATGGAGGAAGAGGGAGTGAGAGGAAGGGAGGGGAAGAGTGGATGACAGGCAGGTGATAGTGTGTGGGTGTTGACCTCAAGAAGAGAGAGAGAGGGGGGGCTAGATTACTAGGAAGACTTCATCCGTGATTGTGGTGATGATGGTGATGTGTGGTGATGATGACGGTGGTGGTGCAGTGCTTGGGTGGAGACTTGGGGGGAGAAGAAGAAATGTTTGTTCAAAATTGTGATGAAGAGGAAGGAGGTAGATTATTTATGAAGTAGGATGATCTAGAGAAGGGCGAAGAAATATGCAGGGAGGAAAGCAATCATCATTACTTGTTAGTCCTTAAGATGTCAAGTGGTAATAGTCAGTAGTAGTTGTTTGTTGGTTGTTGTTGTGGTTGTAGTAGAAGAGACAGAAGTAGCAGTCGGATGAGGATGAGGAGCAATATAAGGGCCGTCGGATGTGCGCCACTCTCAGGCTTGATCGCCGCCCTGAGTGCAGAGGTAACGAGGCAAAACACGGAGGCGTCCCCTTCAGCGTAATGAAGGTTTTGATATTACACCCGCAGCCTGGAGGCGCCTCACTTCCCTCTGGCGGGGTGGTGGGGGGTGGCTGCCCCTCCCTCCCCACCAGCGTTCCCCGGATGTCATACTTCCGGCCCCCTGCTTCCCCCCCTCCCCCCGCACCTCGACGCCCGCAGGTGGGTCCCGCGACCGCCCCGGTTCTCCATCCTCAGTCCCGAGCCGACCGTCGTGGCGTACACACGTCGCGCGCAGCTCCCTCATACACCCTCCGACACGCACACTCACGTTCACACACACACACGCCATGCGTACACGCCAGTGGAAGCCCACCAAGGGCGCACGCCTCACACATGCCCTCAGCCCGGCGGCGGCAGCAACAAGTTGTCCGGGATAGGGACTGGGAGGCGTGGCCGGATGTCCAGGAGGAGGAGCAGACGTGCAGCTGTCGCCTGGCTCCTCGTGACGAAGGGCGAGCCTGTCATCCCGTGCAGGCGAGTGTCTGGCCGCGGCGCAGGCCCCGCAGCCGCCTTGGTGCCCCTGAGACCCTTGGGGTTCGGAGGCGCTCCGACCACCACCTTTGTCACGTGAATCCCTTTGGCCGCGGCTGCGAGGCGTCCCTGCAATGGAAAAGGAAACAGTCACGTCATATCTGGGCGGCGCCTGGCTGGGCCGCCCCCGCCCCGTCAGCTGCAGCAGACCAGCGACAGGCATCGCCCTGAATGGCACTGGAAGAATTCACGGGGTGTCTCCTTGTCTCCGTGATTTCCCGGTGCCAAGTAGGGAGGTGCTCTGAGCGCGGCGATCCCACCAACACTCCCAAGACCCAACCTCCCTCCCAGGCGCCGCGAGCCCGGCAGCCGAGCCTCCCTCGGGGACTTCAATGCGCGAGCCCCTAGATAGTGATCTCTTTTCTTGTGGTCAGACCAGCTGTCCCTCCCTGCCTCCCTCCTTACACTGCCGCGGCACCTCCACCCTTGCAGCCGCGGCCAACCTCCCACGTGCAAGACAGTGACGTTGTCGCGGTGCCTCCACGCCTGGCACTGCGCGGCCCTGGCACTGCCGCCGCCACAGCCAGGCGGAGCAGTGGTGAGCCGCGCCCTGCACGCCAACCCTTGCCCTCAGCAGCACAGTACCCGCCTAACCCTAACGCTTAACGCTGTGGGATTAACCAAACTTTGTCATAACTTAGTTTTTAACCAATAAATCCATGTAGGGAAGGAATATGCTTCCCTGCTTTTTACCAACTTTATTAATCCCTCCATTGGTTCCATTATTTTATTTTATAATTTTAGTATTATTATTATTATTATTATTATTATTAGTCATTATTATTGTTGTTGTTATTATAATTATCGTTGTTATCATTATCATCACCGCTATTATTATTTGTAGAATTGTTATTTGCTTTGTTCATGCTTCTGTATATTTCTATTATTATTTTGTGTTGTCTCATTGATAATTTTTGTTACTATGATTCATTATCATTATTATTGTCATTATTATTATTACCTTTATCATTATTGTTATTATTCCTATCATTGTTATCATTATTATTATTTCATTATTGTTTCTTATCGTAGTTAGTACTGATTATTATTATCATCACTTATTATCATTGTTACTGGTGCTAGTGCTGTTGCTACTACTACTACTATCACTACTACGACTTCTACCACCACTACTACTAACAATACTAATACTTATGCTTCACTTTCATCATTACCACCACTATCACTATTACTACCACTGCTATTACTGATACTCCCACTACCACTAACCGCACTTCTACTACTGTAATGCCACATTTACTATTATACCCATGATTACTACAGCTATTGCAAGTGCTACTATTACTACTATTAATACTTTTACTACTACTATTACTATTTTTCCTTTCCTTCCGTCATCTTCTATTACAATTACTACCTTCAATACTACCACTATTACAACCATCAATGCTACTACTACTGCTACAACAACTATTATTATTTTGCATTTATTGATATTTATATTTTTAATAAGCAAATACAGCAAACTCGAAAAAATTGATAATGATGCAAAATTTACTTCTTCTGAACACAGACAGTAAATAGAACACACGAAAGAGCATATTTTTCTTGAGCTTCGAGGCGTTTGTGTTGTCCTTCGCGTTATGTCATTACACTCCCTCAAAAAATAATCATTAATGTACCGCATAGTAAGAGAAGAAGACATGGAGCAAAAGTAGTATTTAATTAGTATTAGTTTAAGGAATGTTTGGGCGAGGCTATAGTGTTGTAAATGTAAAATTGAGGACATTAGGGATATTTATGGCTGTGTGTGCATGTGTGTGTCTGTTTGTCTGATTTGTGGTGGTGATAGGGGAAGGGAATAAGGTTAGATGTGGAGATTGGTTATGTGGAGGTGGGTGATAGTGGGTGAGGTAGTGTAATGCTGTAAAATTGAATACATTGGCGATATTAATGGCTGTGTGTGTTTCTGTTTGTCTGATCTGTGGTGGTGATGGTGCAAGGGAACCAGGTCAGATGTGGAGGCGGTGGATGGGTTGGTGAAGGAGAGGTGTGGTGGTGGTGGTAGTGACAGGGCATGTCACGCTTGGTGTAACACCAGATGCCGCCCACCCGTGACCGCTGCCTTCAATCTCGCCTTTTTCTTCTGATTTCTTTCTTCTTCACGTGAGAAAGAGAGATAATGTATAGACGGAAAAATGCGTTGGTACACCATATATGTCTGTCCTTTAAGAGTGACTTGTCTCATCCTGTTATGTTATTGTCTTCGTCACACACCCTCGTCTCTCTCTCTTTCTCTTTCTCTCTCTCTCTCACCTATTACCTCCCTCTCACCCCTTGATACCTTCTATAAGCACTACTGCACCACCACTGCATTACCATTTTCACTCGCACCCCCTGTCTCAGCATACTCTCTCTCTCTCTCTCTCTCTCTCTCTCTCTCTCTCTCTCTCTCTCTCTCTCTCTCTCTCTCTCTCTCTCTCTCTCTCTCTCTCTCTCTCTGTCGTGCGCCTGTTCCCACTCCTCGTCTTCCCTAGCCTCTCAGCCTCCTGCAATAAGGGTGTAGCATCAGTACAGTGCTAAACATCTTCCATGCACCGGGTTTGGCGTTAATAGAATGACGGCGGAAAATAAATATAAATTGGGCGTAAGCAAAATAGTTTCTTTGTCATTACCATATTGATCATCCAAATTAAGGCCTCATGTGAATCTTTATTTAGCTGTTGTTGTTTTAACCTGCACATCATTATGCACAACAGAGGTACACAAAGGTTGTTTTACGATGGCTGCAACATTTTACGAGAATCCAGAGTATTAGCAACAGTTTCCATTAAAATCATTCAACTTCAAAGCGATAAAATAGTTTCTTGGGATGAAAGATTCTAAAGAGCGGTGAAGACTGACTGATGATGTAAGGGAGTGGAAGGAAATATGGACAGATGTTAAGCTGTATATACAAGGCACTTAAAAGAAAACATTAATAATTATCGTAGCCAAAGATAAATTTCCCGCTTTCTTTTTATGAAATTTGAACAAAGCATTGAATTCTGAGAACTTGCAAGATGGTAGATACGCGAAAGTTACTCATGTGATACATTTGGACTCGAGGTGGAACGTTATACAGCAGCGCTCAGAGGGAGACGGGTATAGCTTAACCCCTGTGAGGCCAGCTTCCTCCACCCTTAACCACCACCCTTCCCTCCACCCTTCCCTCCACCCTTCCCTCCACCCTTCCCTTCACCCTTCCCTCCACCCTTCCCTTCAACCTTCCCTTCCCTTCACCCTTCCCTCCACCCTTCCCTCCACCCTTTCCCACCACCCTTCCCTCCAAACCACCCTGCGGAACACACCCTCACGCCTGACTGATAGACTGACAGCGAAATGGCAACACGGGCATCAAACTTGCAAATCACTGAAACCTCCTGAGTAAAGTTTCGGAATTACAGAGATTTGAGGGAAGAACAAGAGCACCAGAGACAGTTTGTTCTTAGTTACTTAGTTCTTAGCTAGTTGGTTAGCTCTTAGTTAGTTGGTTAGCTCTTAGTTCTTAGTTAGTTGGTTAGTTCTTAGCTAGTTAGTTAGTTCTTAGTTAGTTGGTTAGTTCTTAGTTCTTAGTTAGTTGGTTAGTTCTTAGTTACTTTGGGAAGAACAAGGCATGAAGGTGATCTTGGCTTCACTAGAGGATCCGTAGGGGTGTGTTCAGAGTCTTAGTGGAGCCTTCAGCACCAGCCAGGGGCAGCGAGACTCTGGTATGGGCGATCCACCTTGCGCGGCATTAGGCGGAACTTTGCTCGCCTGGATTGGCAAGATGGCCCGTGGAGGCATTTATGCGGAACCTCTCTCTCTCTCTCTCTCTCTCTCTCTCTCTCTCTCTCTCTCTCTCTCTCTCTCTCTCTCTCTCTCTCTCTCTCCTAGTCCTAGACGCATCCGGTTAAGAGTTTTTGTCCCGATAGAGCCAGACTGATTCCGCCATGCATGGAAAAGTTGTCAAAATATTGTATTCATTGTCTGTATATTTTATAAGAGAGAGAGAGAGAATCACCCGAAACTACGTTCAATAAGCATCATGAATCTTTTTTAGTTCATTATGTCCAACGTTTTCATAAAATCCTGGATGAACGGAAAACAAAAAATATCCAGTCTGTCCTTAGTTTCTTGATCTTGTATTTTTTTCTCGTCGTTCACGGATGATCACGAAAGCGAAAAAAATCCTTGTCCAAAAAAAATCAGTGTCGTCAAAAGCTCATCAGTGATTAGTCAAGGAAGAGAAGAAAAAAAAATTAGGAGTTTGAAAAATGTAATCCCCAAGAAATCGTGAAATAGAAGATTCGTGGAAGACTGGTAGAGAGAGAGAGAGAGAGAAAATCCAGAATACGTTAATTTATGAATAAAATCTTGTAGCAAATAGACTGATGGTGATATTAGTGGTGATGATGATGGTGGTGACAGTGATGGGTAGTGAAGTGGTGATTGCTGTAGTGATGGTGATTGTTGTAGTGATTGTTGTAGTGGTGTTGATGGTGGTGGTGGTGTTGACAGGTATACTGGTGGTGATTGCTGTAGTGGTGTTGACAGGTAGTGGTGGTGTTGACAGGTAGTGGTGGTGGTGACAGGTAGTGGTGGTGTTGACAGGTAGTGGTGGTGGTTGACAGGTAGTGGTGGTGGTGACAGGTAGTGGTGGTGGTGACAGGTAGTGGTGGTGTTGACAGGTAGTAGTGGTGGTGGTGACAGGTAGTAGTGGTGGTGGTGACAGGTAGTGGTGGTGGTGACAGGTAGTGGTGGTGGTGACAGGTAGTGGTGGTGGTGGTGACAGGTAGTGGTGGTGTTGACAGGTAGTGGTGGTGTTGACAGGTAGTGGTGGTGTGACAGGTAGTGGTGGTGTTGACAGGTAGTGGTGGTGTTGACAGGTAGTGGTGGTGTTGACAAGTAGTGGTGGTGTTGACAGGTAGTGGTGGTGTTGACAGGTAGTGGTGGTGTTGACAGGTAGTGGTGGTGTTGACAGGTAGTGGTGGTGTTGACAGGTAGTGGTGGTGTTGACAGGTAGTGGTGGTGTTGACAGGTAGTGGTGGTGTTGACAGGTAGTGGTGGTGTTGACAGGTAGTGGTGGTGTTGACAGGTAGTGGTGGTGGTGACAGGTAGTGGTGGTGGTGGTGACAGGTAGTGGTGGTGGTGACAGGTAATGGTGGTGGTGACAGGCAGTGGTGGTGTTGACAGGCAGTGGTGGTGTTGACAGGTAGTGGTGGTGGTGACAGGTAGTGGTGGTGGTGACAGGTAGTGGTGGTGGTGACAGGTAGTGGTGGTGTTGACAAGTAGTGGTGGTGGTGGTGAATCCTGCAGAAGGCTTCTGCCTTGAACCTGACTTCCTGTGCCTCGGGGTGTTGCCTCAAAGGTGTTAGAGGCTTGTCTGTGCGTCTCTCTCTCTCTCTCTCTCTCTCTCTCTCTCTCTCTCTCTCTCTCTCTCTCTCTCTCTCTCTCTCCTCTCTCTCTCTCTCTGCCCGTCAGGGTGGCAAGGTTGGTAGAGACGTGAGCTCGCAATGTGCAGCGTCCCTGTGCATTCGGTCAGCGGTTCGAGTCCACCTAGTTCGTGCTGACGTGGCGGCGCTTTGTATAGTCAATAACCTTGTAGTTGGTACTTGCAAAGTGTCTAGATAGGATGAAAATCTTTCTCTCTCTCTCTCTCTCTCTCCTCTCTCTCCCTCTCTCTCTCTCTCTCTCTCTCTCTCTCTCTCTCTCTCCCCTCTCTCTCTCTCTCTCTCTCTCTCTCTCTCTCTCATTATCTCTCTCCTTCTCTGCTTGTTGTTTGATGACTTCCCTTACACTCCCATGTTTTACATTTTTTTCTCCTTTTTTTGTCGCTACTCTACCACTATCGCTACATCCTCCCCCTCCTCCTCTTCCTCCTCCTCCAGGCGCCGTAATAGGCTCTCCGCTCCTCCTCTTCTCCTTTGTTTGGGCCTCGCTGTCGCCCCTTCCGTAAGCCTCCTGGCTGGGTCTGGTGAAGGCGTGGTTGATTTCTCCTCTATCTCCATCCTTGACTGCAGCATCTGGTCTCCGCGGCTGATTCTCGCTGCCTCCTTGGGTGTAGGTAGCATCTGGCCGGTTGCCTCTGGAGGGAATTTATGGCTCACTCGTAGCCATATGCCCAGCGTCTCCGCGTGGGCCGAGGTCGAGGCAGGCAGGCAGGTAGAGGAGGTAGACATGGGAACCAGGGAAACGGTCCAAACTTTTGTCTCACGCTGTGGCTGGCTGGCTGGCTGGTCCTTTATACACACACCAACAGTTCCCTTCGATTCCTTTTTTATTCTCTATCGTATACGAAACCTTCCTCTTTGTCTGCAGCTCTCTTTTCTTTTATTTGTATCGGGGTCTTTTTTCGTGTATTCGTCCAGCCTCACCGAACCCATCTTCAGGAAACAGGGTCACGGGTCGCACGCCTCATCTCTTGGTCTTCTCTGAGACTGGACTTTGTGAGACGCGTGTGGTCATTTTCGTGTCGTTTTAAGAATCTTACAAGTCATTTCTTGTGCATAATGGCCATGGGAATAGAGTCGTGCTGTAAGAGAGGGATAGAGAGAGAGAGAGAGAGAGAGAGAGAGAGAGAGAGGAGGGATGTAGAGAAGGAGAGGAAAAAGAGTATTTTTCCCTTGTGATCTTGACTCGTTTGTTCATCGTTTGGTGTCTTAATGATGCTCTCTCTCTCTCTCTCTCTCTCTCTCTCTCTCTCTCTCTCTCTCTCTCTCTCTTCTCTCTCCTCTCTCTCTCTCTCTCTCTCTCTCTCTCTCTCTCTCTCTCTCTCTCTCTCTCTCTCTCTCTCCATCCCTGTCAGATAAGAGTAGTAATTAGAGAGGTGAGGATCGAATATTCCTGTTGATCAATTGGAGATGCGAGGCAAAAGTGACCGTGACTCTGCTGGGCGAGATTGCATCATGTTTTTCTCCCTCAGTGCGGCGGGTCAAGGGTGACAGAGCGGCCTGCATCTTCACCCCCTTTACCCTTCTTCTTCTTCCTACCTTCAATACACATACAGCCTGCTCTTGTATGTACCCTATAATTCTTGCCTTTCCTTCTACTGTCTTCCCTTGTTCTTCTTCTAATGTCTTCTTGTCTTCCCTGCTAATTTTTGTCTTCCCTCTCTTTCTTCATGTCTTCTCTCCTTCTTTTAGTCATGCATTCTCTCCTTGTCTTCTCTCCTTTCCTTCCTATCATTTTTTCATTTTCATTTATTCTCCTTGTCTTTCCTTTTTTCCTTCATTTCTTCATTCATTCTCTCCCTGTCTTCCCTGTCTTCCTTCATTTCTTCATTCATTCTCTCCTTGTCTTTCCTGTCTTCCTTCATTTCTTCATTCATTCTCTCCTTGTCTTCCCTGTCTTCCATCATTTATTAATTAATTCTTTCCTTGTCTTCCCTGTCTTCCTTCATTTCTTCATTCATTTTCTCCTTGTCTTCCCTGTCTTCCATCATTTATTAATTCATTCTCTCCTTGCCTTCCCTGTCTTCCTTCATTTCTTCATTCATTCTCTCCTTGTCTTCCCTGTCTTCCATCATTTATTAATTCATTCTTTCCTTGTCTTCCCTCCTTTCCTTCCTGTCTTCTCTCCTTCATTCATGCATTCATTCTTTCCTCTTCATTTTCATGTTTTCACACTAAACCCTCCCTTTCCTTTCCTTCTCTTCCCTTCTCTCCTTGCTACCTCCTTCCTTCACTCTCCCTTTCATTCCCTTCCTTCTCTACTATATAACTCTTACCCTTACCCTCCCTTCCTTCCCTTCTCTCCTTGCTACCTCCTTCATTCACCCTCCCTACCTCTACTACCTCCTTCCTTCACCCTCCCTTCCTTCCCTTCCCTCCCTGCTACCTCCTCCCCTCACCCTCCCTTTCCTTACCTTCCTCCCTGCCACCATTACCTTCCCACTCCCTCAGCACAACCGTACCGCACACCCATATAATTACAGTACCAGGAATCCCACCACCGCCACCCCTACCCTGCCTCCCACACACTGTACACGCACCGTACACCCATCTAACCACCCACCCTCTCCTCTCTCCCATGCAAATCGATCCTTACCACCTATCCTGTAGAGTGTAGACCCCCATAAAGGCCTCCTCCTCCTATTCCACCACCACCACCACCACCTCCTCCTCCTCCTCCTCCTCCTCCTCCTCCTCCTCCTCCTCCTCCTCCTCCTCCTCCTCCTCCTCCTCCTCCTCCCCCCACCGCCCACAAGCCTCCCACAATCACCGCAACAGGAAGAAAGTTGTTACAGCACGGGAGGTTATTCACGACCACAAAATAATGATTCCAGTGCAAGAAAAAAGAATATTCATGTACGTACGTATGTTACAGTACAAGTGGTTGAGTGGTTTGAGGCGTGGTGATGTGGTGGTGATGTTATGGTGTGTGGTGGTGATGTTATGAGGTGTGGTGGTGATATTATGGTGTGTGTGTGTTATGAGGCGTGGTGGTGATGTTATAGTGTGTGTTATGAGGCGTGGTGGTGATGTTATGGTGTGTGGTGGTGATGTTATGGTGTGTGGTGGTGATGTTATGGTGTGTGGTGGTGATGTTATGAGGCGTGGTGGTGATGTTAGTGTGTGTTATGAGGCGTGGTGGTGATTATGTTATGAGGTGTGATGGTGATATTATGGTGTGTGTGTTATGAGGTGTGTGTGTGTTATGAGGTGTGTGTGTTATGAGGTGTGGTGGTGATATGAGGTGCGGTGCTGATGTTATGGTATTTGGTGTGTGTGTTATGAGGTGTGGTGGTGATGTAATGAGACGTGGTGGTGATGTTATGGTGTGTGTGTGTGTATGATATGATATGAGGTGTAGGGTGATGAGGGGGGGATGTGGGGGTGTGGGTGACAGCTGGCCGCCCCCACCATCTGGCCCACCACCTGGCTTCGTTACCCGGTGTGTGGTCATCGTTATCCCAGCCGCGCGTTGCCTCTCGCCACCTGTTCCTCCCTCGTGTATAAGTGTAAGGCAAGACTATTAGCGTTAAGATTAGGGATATGAACCTTTCTTTAGTCCCTTAATCCCTTCACACCCAGATCTTTCCTTCGCTATATAAAATCGTCTGTTGTCGAGCCATAAAATTACGAAAGTAACTTAGTATACCAAATTAGTTAGTGGACAAGGATACTATACAGGTCATATCTATAAAATCTTGCTTATATTCACAAAAAAATTGTCTAATGATACCAAAATTGCAATGGAAATTACGTTCTGGGCCTCAAAGGTTTAATAGTAGTGCGGAAAATAGTAGTAAAGAAATGACGAAAAAATAGGAAATTATAGTGCGGATTAAATTGTATGAGTAAACAGATAGAAATTTAATTGGAAAAGAGATGAAAGAAGTTTGGTTTTGAGGAGCGAGGCAGAGAGGAGGCTTAAACTGGCGGAGGAAACTAGTAGAGAGAATCACAGGAAATCAAACAAGTCATGACAATAATTGAAAGGAAAAAAATCAAAGTAATGTTTATACTGCGTTATCAAGTCACGTTGTGTTCCTGTTCTTGGTTCGGCATCTGCTGAGTGGCGGGGGGGGAGGAGGGGGTAGGGGGGGAGGGGGATGGGAAGGGAAAGGTGGGGAAGGGGAGGCTGGGGTTGGAGGGGTGTGGGTAGAAAAGGGGGGGGCTGGAAGAGGAGGCGGGGGAAGGAGAGGAGAAGGGGGCTGGGGTTTTAGGGGGGACAGGGAAGGGGGGGGTCTGGAGTGGTGATATCCGGAGGCGGGGTTCACCTAAGGGCGCTGAAGGTGCTTCCCTAAGGGCTTGGAAGGTCATAGGTGACATTCGTGATGACCTCACCTTCAAGTGCCTGGCATCGGAGGGAGGTGGGGGCGTTGTTGAGACTCCAGGCTACTGACTGCTACCGCCCCCACCCTACCCCCCCTCCCCCTCCTTACCTTCCCCAACCTCCTTCCACCCCCTCCTGTCTCTTTGTCTCTTACTTAATGCCTTTTTTCCCCTCGTTATTCGGCTCTTCACTCCTTACTCCCTTCCAGAAATGTAGATAATAATAATAATATAATAGATCAACAGGCAAGCCATTGATACGTAAGCTAACTGACTGAGGCATGTAATCGTTGGCTCTCTCTCTCTCTCTCTCTCTCTCTCTCTCTCTCTCTCTCTCTCTCTCTCTCTCTCTCTCTCTCTCTCTCTCTCTCTCTTGATTAAGCACACTGAACGCCTTACCGGAATCGAGTCTTAGCACCTCGCATCACCTGTCGCCTCGCCCCCGGCCCGCCTCTCCCATCACTCACCCAAACCTGCTTCCTGTGCCCTTTCTGTACCCTCGTCCCCCCCCCCCTCTCACACGACCCCTACCCCGTGCCCCAACCCATGCCCCGTGGCTGCCCTGACCCTTGACCTGACCCACCTGATGAGCATATGATTAAGACAACCTCCGTCTTGGCTAATTACACTTGGGAAAATAACGACATACCAGGTTATTATAGCATCATCATAGCAGTATTAAGTGTGTGTGTGTGTGTGTCTGTGTGTGTATCTATGTATATGTGTGTGTCTGTGTGTGTATCTTTGTGTGTGTGTGTGTGTGTGTGTATTTACAGTTCAAGTAACAGAGCAACATCCCTGAGGTGTCTTTTACCAACACTACATACATACTCAGCATCCGGTAGGAATTCTCTCTCTGTCTCTCTCTCTCTGTCTGTCTCTGTCTCTGTCTCTGTCTGTCTCTCTCTCTCTCTCTCTCTCGCTCTCTCTCTCTCTCGCTCTCTCGCTCTCTCGCTCTCTCGCTCTCTCGCTCTCTCTCGCTCTCTCGCTCTCGCTCTCGCTCTCTCTCTCTCTCTCTCTCTCTCTCTCTCTCTCTCTCTCTCTCTCTCTCTCTCTCTCTCTCTCTCTCTCTCTCTCTCTCTCTCTCTCTCTCTCTCTCTCTCTCTCTCTCTCTCACTCCATGGTCCTCAGGTCTCTTAATCAATCCAACATCATTAAATATCTTCTTTTTAACCTTTGTTTCATGTCTTTATCGTATACACAGTAATTACCATCATTAGTATGTACTTAAGTGTGTTCCGTCCTTGCCTTTTCACCACGACCACTGCCCTTACCTTCCCCTTCACTTCCTCCTCCTCCTCTCCCTGTCTCCTCTTTTCCCCCTTGTCAGAACTGAGTAACTTCCACCCTGGCAAAAAGACTAGATTTTTTAGGGTGCAGCATGTATGAGGACAATAGCGGGTGGGTCTCTGGTGTAAGGAAGGGGTGAGGGAAGGGGATGGGATGCAGAGAGGATGAAGGGATGGTGTGGTGTTTACGTTGTGAAGGGTAAGGCTGATGTAGTGATGTTAACCCCTTGAGGCCCAGAACGTAATTTCCATTGTAATTTGGGTACCATTAGATGATTTTTAGTGAATATAAGCAATGTTTTATAGATATGACCTGTTTAGTATCCTTGTCCACTAACTAATTTGGTATATTCAGTCACTTTTCGTAATTTTATGGCTAACAGACAATTTTTTTTATAGCAAAAGAAAAATCTTGGCGTGAAGGAGTTAAGGGGTGATGAGTGGAAATAGGGAAGGATAGGGTGGACATCTGCGGTCTAGGATGAAGAGTGAGGGTGAGGGAGGAGCGTGAGTGATGAGGGACAGGTGAGAGGAACCTACTTGCCTTTCCTCTCATTATATTAGTGCTCATTTAATTTACCCGGCGTTCAGGACTGCCAACTGTACACACAGACACGCGCACACACACACACACACACACACACACACACACACGCACACGCACACGCACACGCACACGCACACGCACACGCACACGCACACGCACACACAGACACAGACACAGACACACACAGACACACACACATACAGACACACACCTATTCAAATCTACTTATCACCAAGTATAGACGATAAGAGAGACAGACAGACATGGAGACAGACAGACAGAAAGACAGGCAGACAGGCAGACAGGGAGTCAGGGAGACAGATAGACAGGCAGGGAGTCAGGGAGACAGATAGACAGACCGGGAGTCAGGGAGACAGATAGACACAGACAAACAGACAGAACAGACAGACAAATAGATAGACAGAGGGAGACAGATAGTCATAAAAGGAGTTTGGATGAAGGAAATGAAACTAAGAATCTTAAGACAAAGAAGACTAATTAAAAAACAGATATTTAGTCTTAGGGGAAGAAAAGGAGAAATAGGAGGAGGGCGAACAGGAAATGGGTACTTAAGAATGAGGAAGACGAATGGGGAGAGAGAGAGAGAGAGAGAAAAAAAAAAAAAAAAGGAGAAGGGAAGGACAACGAGTTTAACTAAGCGACAAAGAAAGACTCACCACCACCACCACCACCACCACCACCACCACCGCCCTTACCTGTGTCCCAAAAATAAGTGTCCTGATTTCCCGGGTATCAGTGCGTGCCCAGCGTATACCTGCCCGACCCTATGTACTGCCTGGCCCCGTGAACAGCTAATTAACCCCACGTCTACCTGCCATTAGACCCACCTCTCACGTACTACCTTCATACCTTCCTTATACCTTCCTCATACCTTCCTTATACCTAAATATACTAACTTATACTTAAATATACTAACTTATACTTAAATATACTACCTTCATACTTATACCTGACTTATACCTAAATATACTACCCTCATACTTATCCCTGACTTATACCTAAATATACTACCTTCATACTTATATCTAGCTTATACCTAAATATACTACCTTCATACTTATCCCTGACTTATCCCTAAATATACTACCTTTATACTTATACCTAACTTATACCTAAATATACTATCTTCATTATGCCTTCCTCATACCCTTATACCTCCTTAAACCTTCATGCCTTCACATAGGTACAAGGCAAGTACTATGTAAGCATCTAAACTTATTCGTTTGAAGTAAGCAGCAAAAAGGAAGGAAGATAATAAATAGCCTACAGGCGCTATAGGCTCCAACGTATCAAAAAGAAATAAATTATAAAAAGAACTGTCTATACTTAAAACTGTAGCATTAAATTAACTGCATTTACATTATCTATTACAATTATGGTATCTGTATTAAAGCAGAGCCGTACAGAGAAGAAAGATATTTTCCGTATAAGGATAGATTAAAACACAATAAAAGTGTTAATAGAATAATGATGAGTGATAATAACACAGTGTTTACCCGGATCAAAGACAGTTTAGAGTACTCATTTTTACTTTTACATACATGGAAACTAATGGAAACAAATTTTTTAAACAACGAACCTTTAGATAAAAAATTATAATTCTTTATAGGATCAACATATACTAATATCACTTTTGGATATCCTGTGAAGCACGAATAGTAATGAAAAGTTATTATCGAACGTAAAATTTTCCTTAAGAGACAATCTATTCAATACTTTCTGACAGTATATCATAGAGGCTACAACACGACTGAGTGAGTGAATTACTAACTGACTAACTGACTGACTAACTGACTGACTGCCTGCCTGACTGCCTGCCTGACTGACTGACTGCCTGACTGAATACAATCTCTCAAATATAACTTAACACTTCATTCTGAGTAAACACACCGTGAAGATACAGGTCAGGTTTAAGTGGTAAATTATTAGGGTAGGACACGTAACAATGGCTTCAAACTGGATAAATTTAGACGTAAGAAAAAAAACTAGACAGGAACTGGTTCACTAATAGAGTGGTAGATGAGAGGACCGAGCTTAGCCGTCAGGTAGTGAGTGAGAATACGATAGGTTAAGAGGCAGGTTAGATAAATTAATGGATACGAGGTTGTTATAGATCGGTATGTTAACTATACTGGTTTTTTTAACGAGGTGAAAAATCCTGACACCTTGCTCCTAACTGAGTGATATTTGATACCAGGAGAAGGGAATACTACCCTTCTTCTTAATTTCAATTGTATTTTATCTTAGTTAACCATATTATCAGGTAAACAAGCATAGTTTTAAGCATGAGACCTTAAGATAGAATGGAATTTTCGCCTCGTTAAAAAAATAGACTATAGCCATATTTTTTCATACACCTTTGGTTCACATGGGGTGGTGGTGGTGGTGGTGCCGTGGTGGTGGTGGTGGTGGTGTGAGGACTGTGGCTGCTGTTGTCTTGAAGTAAATACATGAATGTGTATAGAGGAGGAGGATTATGTATGTGGTTGTGGCGAGAAACCTTAATAGTGGCGCGTACAGACAACAGGTGGCGGGCGATTTTGTGGCTCGTTTTCTACCAACAGCGGGAGGGACAAAGGGGTGACCTCTCCATTCTGGTTCTTGAAAGGACGAAGGGGCTGGGTAGACATAGGGGTAGACGAGAGAGAGAGAGAGAGAGAGAGAGAGAGAGGAAAACCGACGAACACAATAGAGAGTGATTTCATTCTATTTAGATTTTCTGTAATTGTGGGAAAATGCTTGAAGATTGCTGGGAGACTTGTTCCTATTAACTGTCACACACACACACACACACACACACACACACACACACGAACACACACACGAACACACACACGAACACACACACGAACACACACACGAACACGAACACACACACGAACACACACACGAACACACACACGAACACACACACGAACACACACACGAACACACACACGAACACACACACGAACACACACACGAACACACACACGAACACACACATACACACACACACACACACACACACACACACACACACACACACACACACACACACACACACGAGAGATCAGGAGTCCAGCGCATGATCAAGACCACGACTGAATAACACAAATGACAACAAAAGCCGGTGGTCAGAAGTCTTCCAACACTTTCATGTAACCTAAATACAAAAAAAAAAAAAAAAAAGCAAGAAAGACTATCCCTTTAACTTGTGTCAGAGAATGGAGGGAGGGAAGGAAAGGGAAGGGAGAAGAGTGTGTGTAGGAAAGAGTAGGGAGGGAGGGGGTGAGGAAGGGTTAGTTTCCCTTGAAAGAGTATCATGACCACCAAATGCAGCGGAAAGAAAGTTGCGTTGACTCTTGAGAACCTGCGAGGCGTACACTGAAGACACTCCCTCAATGGCCTCTCTCTGTGTGATGGCGCTGGTTGTGGTGCGTATCGAGGCTCCCGTGTGACTCCCCAACACCAGGTGCACCCGTGGATGCCCTTCTATTCATCTAAAGAAAGTAAATGGAGAGAGCGAGAGATTCTTCCTCCATGACCGCCTCTTTCCCTTCCTTCCATCTTTCACTCTGTCCTTTCTTGATAGCGTTCCCTCCTTCCCTCCGTGACCGTCCCTTCACCACCCTCTGTCGGCTGCCACCTGACTCCTTCTTTCATAAAATTTCTTCACTCCTTCCCTCCTCCTCCTTCTTCATAATTTCTTCCCTCAGCCTCCTTCCCTTTCTCCTTCACTCCTTCCCTCCTCCTCCTTCATAATTTTTCCCTTCCTCCTCCTTCTTCATAAGTTCTTCTCTCAGCCTCCTTCACTCCTTCCCTCCTCCTCCTTCATAATTTCTTCCCCTCCTCCTCCTTCATAATTTCTTCTCAGCCTCCTTCTCAGCCTCCTTCCTCCTTCACTCCTTCCCTCCTCCTCCTTCATATTTTCTTCTCTCAGCCTCCTTCCCTTCCTCATCATTCCTTCCCTCAGCCTCCTTCCCTTCCTCCTTAACTCCTTCCTTCCTCCTTCACTCCTTCCTTCCTCCTCATTCCTTCCCTCCTTCCTTCTTCCTCCTCCTTCATAATTTCTTCTCAGCCTCCTTCCCTTCCTCCTTCACTCCTTCCCTCCTTCCTCCTCCTTCCTCATAATTTCTTCTCTCAGCCTCCTTCCTTTCTCACCTTCACTCCTTTCCTCCTCCTTCTTCATATCTTTCCTCAGCCTCCTTACCTTCCCTCCTGCTATCGTATTCTCAGTCCTTCCATCCTTTACTTTACCCTCCTTTCTCACCTTTACTCCTCCTCCTCATCATCATTTCTTCCCTCAGCCTCCTTCCTTTCCTTCCTTGCCTTCCCTGCTATCATATTCGCAATCCTTTCATCCTTCACTTTTCTCACATCCACAATGCCTCCACAATACACTCACTATGAACGTCTAGTACAATGGTGACGCAAGCAAACCATCTCTGAACGCAGCGAACCCCAAACATTTGATAACCTGATCCGTACAAGGACCTTCGATGTTATTTTCCTTCCACTGAGAGGTTGACGGAGAACACAGGTGGAACAGAAGCGTCTATTCAGCCCTAACACCACCATAGGGCGTCTCTCCTCTTACTCCTCTCGGCTGTGTTGTTTTTGTAATCGATTTTTTTTATGTGAGAATGTATCGGGAAATGTTGCGATGAAGCTAGTGATGATGAGAGAGAGAGAGAGAGAGAGAGAGAGAGAGAGAGAGAGAGAGAGAGAGAGAGACATACACACAAAGAACGACAGTATAGAGCAGAAACAGACAAAATATATCGAAAAGTAAGGAGAAAGAAAGATAGAGAGATAGAAAACAAAATAGATTACACTTGAGGAGGGGTTACGGAGGATGAAGACACGCCCTTCCTGGCACGTAGATAAGGAGGAGGAGGAAGAAGAAGAAGAAGAAGAAGAGGAGGAGGAGGAGGAGGAAGAGGAAGAAGAGGAGGAGGAGGAGGCAGAGGCAGGTGGAAAAGATGCCCTCACAAAAGATGCCCGCCAGTTTCCGTCGCCTGAGGCCAAAGTAACTGTACTCTCACTCGGCCTTTACTGTGTCTGTGTGTGCGTGTGTCTGTGTGTGTGTGTGTGTCTGTGTGTGTGTGTGTGTGTGTGTGTGTGTGTGTGTCTTGTGTTAGCAAAAGTAGGGCTAGCAGGGGGAGGGAGAAGGAGGAGAAAGCAAAGGTGAGAGTAATAAGAAAGAAAATATGCTTCCAGGTAAATGAATGAGAGAGAGAGAGAGAGAGAGAGATAAGGATGTGTATCAGCTCATGAATAATAATCAGACAAGTAGCCTTATATCATGTCCCGTTACTGATGGAGATGCGGGGAACAGGCGGATGAAGCCCAGGAGGGATGGGGGAGCGATGAGGAGCGGGAAGAGAAGGAGGAGGGCAGGAGTAGGAGGAATGATGATGATGATGATGATGATGATGTGCTCCAGATGAATGGGTGTTTTCTTTAGTTGTGGGCTCGTTTGCTTGGGGTGAGTAGGTGATCTCACCCCCCCCCCCCCTTGTCAGCTTGTTAAGAGATTTCCACTTTAGTTTCATGTACTTCTTGATTTCTATGATTTATTATATACATGAAGAGGAATCTGATAAGGAACCAGTTCGTATTATGTAAAACTGCTTATCTAGAACATTCGTATTATGCAACTGTTTATCTAGAACATTCGTATTATGCAAACTGTTTATCTAGAACATTCGTATTATGCAAACTATTTATCTAGAACATTCGTATTATGCATGTTCGTATTATGCAACTGTTTATCTAGAAAGCTCAGCCATTAGCCACTTTCTAGTATTTCTTGGTTGGTAATCTATTTCATGATGAGAGCCGAGCGACATACGTAGTAGTAAGTAAGTAGGTGTTTAATGACCACAATTTCAGTTAGGTACACTTAATTTCAAGCAATCATAAGTAAGAACATAATAAATAGAAGCTGGTTAAGTAAAAACAATTATGGTCCATACAGTAAAAAGTTTTCGAAAAATAAAATCCCTATTAAAAAAGCCATCCTGGGTGCACATGGTTAGACGCAGTATAAGTAGGTCAGAGGGGCATCGTGTGGGGTGATGCAATGCGTGAGTCCCGTGAGGGGGGTGAGGCTGGGAGGGGTGAAGCAGGGAGGGGTGAAGCAGGGAGGGGCGAGACGGTGTTGGCTGGAGGCTGGGGTGACTGCCTGGGGTGTTCCGGGCCTCCCCTGGGGCGTCACCAGCACCGGGGTACCGCAGGGCCGCCGTCTTGCAGAACTTGTCTTGCTGCAGGACTCGCCACGTCAGCTCGAGAGGGGCGCCGGGCTGGAGGGGAGGGGGGAGGCTGGCCGGGGGGGTTCCAAGAGAGTGCCCGAGGGTGGTGAAGAGCGGGTCGGCTACTCCAGCATGAATGAGTCAACTTGTGAATGACTCTCCATATTAGCCGGTACAGTAGTACGGAGCGCCCCCCGCCCCGCCCCGAGGACCTGCGGCGGGGGAGGTTCCCGTCGAACACCAGTTTGTTGGGTCTGTGTGTGTTCGTCCGACGCTCACCTTCCACGCCGAACAGGTGACTCACAGCCATCTTTTTTTCTTCCACAGGTACGATGGAGCGACCTTCTCTCCCGCCCCGCCCCGCCCATCCTGCTGCACGTGAGTCTCGGTGTCTGTGCGTGTGCCTGTATGTGTGTGCGTGCGTGCGGTTGTCCTTGCAAGTGTATCTGCACGATGTACTTTACATTAAAAAAAAACTCAAGGTATATGAGTAGAGTCAAACTCATCCAAATCATTACTCTTAGATAATTAATCATTCGATTTTTCTGGGTTTTAAAGTGAAACAGCATTGAGGCGATAGCAGGGTTAGGTTAGGTTAGGTTAGGTTAGTAGTGTGTGTCTGGTGGGGTGCCTGTACTAACCCAACACAACACTATAACCACCAAACTCTTGTATAGTTGATCGCTTTCACAATTCAAGGTCCTATAGTCCTATAGTTACGTGCCAGCCTTGCCTCGGGTAATGCTTAGCTCCACCTCACCAACAGACTACGTGCTGGAGGGTCCGTGGGGATAATAGCGACCCTTAGTCTCAAGAGGCAGCCTTGGCTCGCACACTGAAGGACAAAAGAAAATATAAAAGCCTAAGTTTCCCTCGTCATGAGAGACTATTAGAAATTGTGTGTAGATTGTGCTCAGCTTCCGCGTGAAAGTTCCTGCAAACCTTCACCATACAATTAGTGTTATAACAAACCTTAATTACTTACCAGATAAGACGGAAAGTAGACAGGTAGTTAGTGCGAAGTCATTGGGGAGCTTTAAAAGGAGGCTAGATAATTATATCATTTCATGGATGAGGATGAAAAGTGGATGTAGGTAGTGTTAAGTAACAGGAACTACCTCGTGTAGGTCTCGCAGCCTCTTGTAGCTTCCTATTTTCTTCTTATGTTCTTACGGAAGGAGGAGTGTTGTTGCAAATACATCCTGGAATAAGACTAAATCAGATCATCGTAATATAAGAGACTATTGGAATAATTATCATCAAAAATAGAAAAGAAGTCGAAATGTTGGTTTGTATTTAGTTTGTAGTAGTTGGTTTGTAGTTAGGTATTGGTGGTATTCTATGCTTGGAGTAGAAATCGTTTAATGGTACCCAAATTACAATGGAAATTACGTTCTGGGTCTCAAGGGGTTAATGTAAAGTCAAGTGAATCGGTGGTATTTTGTGCTGAGTAGAGATCTAGTTCAATTCCTGTATAGAAATATATAATAAAAAACATAAGACTGACCCCGTAACTATCAAGGCAAGGTTATCTATCGTGGCTTGTCTGTCGTGTTGATGCGTGCCGACCCCTGTTATGGCGACGGTGGTGAGGCAACGAGGGGCGCCGACCTTCACTTGCCTCACCCGGAAGGACAGAAGGTAGAGAGGGCCGCTGCGTCAGGGGGTCTCGAGAGCTACTCTGGTTTTTTTAACGAGGCGAAAAATCCTAACCCCTTGCTGCTTACTGACTGATATTTGATGCCGGGAGAAGGGAATATTAGTTTTTTCATAATTTCAGTTGTATTTTATCATGGTTAACCATATTATCAGGTAAATATAGGCATAATTTAAAACATGAGACCCTAAGATAGAATGGGATTTTCGCCTCGTTATAAACAATAGACTATAGGTACTCATTATAAAGTATGGATCTCTCCCTGTATATGGTACTCATTATAAAGTATAGATTCCTGAGACTAACTTCTTCTCTTCCTTTTCTTCTCCTTTCTTCTTCTTTTCTTTTTTCCCCTTGGCCAGTCCTTTGAAATAAAAAAAATATAAAAACTTATTTATAAAATAGTATCGTCTTGTGAATGTGTGTATAAACGTGTATGAGTCTTGCCTGACCCACCTGTGTATACCTGACCTGACCTCGCCCCTCCCTGACCCATGCCCCCCCCCCCCCCCCCCCCCCCCGCCAGACAATAATTAAAGGCCCTCTAGATATTTATGCAAGCTACGTGTTAAAGGGAACAGCCATAAATAATTAGTTTTTATCGTTTTTTATCAGGCAGGTAAATGGGTTGTGTTGTGTTATCAGCCGCGTGTTGTTGTGTAGTGAAAGAAGGGCGTGGAAGTGTTGTAATGATCAGCCCAAGGTCAAGCTGTCTTGTGTCTTTTGTCTGTCTGTATGTTTGTCTGTGTCTGTGTGTGTGTGTATGTATGCGTTGTCTGTCTGTGTGTGTGTATGCGTTGTCTGTCTGTGTGTGTGTGTATGTATGCGTTGTCTGTGTCTGTGTGTATGTATGCGTTGTCTGTGTGTGTGTGTGTATGCGTTGTCTGTGTGTGTGTATGTATGCGTTGTCTGTCTGTCTGTGTGTATGCGTTGTCTGTCTGTCTGTGTGTATGCGTTGTCTGTGTGTATGTATGCGTTGACTGTCTGTGTGTGTATGTATGCGTTGTCTGTGTCTGTGTGTATGTATGCGTTGTCTGTGTCTGTGTATATATGTTTGTCGGTCTGTATGTATGCGTGTGATCGTATGTTGTGTGTAGGTATATGTGTGTGTTTATGATTGTGTATACATAACTTTACACACACACACACACACACACACACACACACACACACACACACACACACACACACACACACACACACACACACACACACACAACACACACACAGACACCTATTTCCTCTCTTTTGTCCACCGGTCAGCATATCGTATTCATGGTCTCCTCAGGGTCGCTGGATTTCTTAGTAAGGAGTAAATTGAGAGCCTCGTTGTTATCAGGGATTCGCATATACGTACAGTGTATGTCAAGTATTAACACATCTCTTACCTACACCTCCTTTGTTTTCTGTCTCCTTGTTTTTACTTACACATATCAGAGAGAGAGACAGACAGACAGACAGACAGAGACAGTGTGTGTGTGTGAGAGAGAGAGAGAGAGAGAGAGAGAGAGAGAGAGAGAGAGAGAGAGAGAGAGAGAGAGAGAGAGAGAGAGAGAGAGAGAGAGAGAGAGAGAGACCGACCCTTTCTTTTCTTTTTCCTTGTTTTCACTTACACATAGAAGAGAGAGAGAGCGTAAAAATATAACCATCAGCAGCTCCCTAAAAGCCAGTGAGGGTCACGGTGCACAGCTGGAGCAAGGGCACGGGTCAGCGGTTCCTCCTTCCTCGGGTGACCACATTTTCGCAAGACTGTGACAAAACATAGGAAGCGTAGCAGTTCTTTTTTCATATTTTTTCACTCCCGGCAACTGTAACACCGTATCCCGTTATACATACCTTGTGCTTTAGCCTTGGTTCTGCGGTGTTATTCCCTTGATTACTTAGCGACTCGTGTGTTATAGGGGAGGTTTTGTGGATTAAAGGGATGAGGAAAGGTTAGGAGGCATGCTGGGTTAGGTTAGGTAGGTTAGCTGGGTTAGGTGGGAAAAGGTTGTTAGGAGGCATGCTGGGTTAGGTTAGCTGGGTTAGGTTAGGTTAGGTGGGAAAAGGTTGTTAGGAGGCATGCTGGGTTTGGTTAGGTTAGGATAGCTGGGTTAGGTTAGGTGGGAAAAGTTTGTTAGGAGGCATGCTGGGTTTGATTAGGTTAGGTTAGGTGGGTAATGCTGGAAGAGAGAGAGAGAGAGAGAGAGAGAGAGAGAGAGAGAGAGAGAGAGAGAGAGAGAGAGAGAGAGAGAGAGAGAGAGAGAGAGAGAGAGAGAGAGAGAAAACGACAAGGAATCTGTACACATATCGTGCAATGAAAATCAAACATTCGCCAACATTCCCTCACACCTCAAACGATAAATAAAAAACACTTCTGCTCGTAGCGAAGGAAGGACGCGTAAAGACAGGTAGATGAAGGGAAAAAACGAAGGCTAGAAAGGCAGACGCAGACAGACGGATACAATATTAACGCCGCTATTATGAAAACAAAAGTTAGTGATAGTGGATAAATTAACTGTGTGTGTGTGCCCCGAAACTGACCACCTGTCCAGCTAACAGCACTGAAGCAGGACGAGAGAGAGAGAGAGATGAGAGAGAGAGAGAGAGAGAGAGAGAGAGAAAAAAAATTTGAGTGAGAGCAAGAGAAAAAAAAAGAGATAAGTAAAAGATAGTAAGTGAGAGAGAGTGACCGCATTAGTGACTCGAGTGATTGAGTTAGTTAGTGTGTATGTCTGTCTGTGTGTGTGTGTTGTGTGAGTTACTGAGTTAGTGTGTTGTGTGTGTGTGGCGTGATCCGGGCTTCCATTAGGGGAGGGAAGGACACAGTAGCCGGGAATGTTCGGTCACAGATGCTAGTTCCAAGGAATCCTTATTGGCCGGCCTCGCTCTCCCCGCCCGCCATTGTATCACCTGCTCCCTACACACACACGCACACACACACGCACACATACACACACACACACACACACACACACACAGAGCCCCTGTCCACCCAGCAGTGAATGGGTACCGGGTGTTAGCCTGGGGTTTGTGACCCGCCTCCCGGGGTGGTGGCTTCAGCCTACACTAAGCACTAAAGATGAATGATAAAAATGTTGATATGGAGACGGGACCATACGAGCGTTGCTCAGGCCCTGTAAAATACAACTAGACAACTAGATGAATACACATCACCTCAGCCACCCACTCAACCACTCAGACAAAATAATCAGCCAGCCAGTCAGTTAAGTCAGTCTTTCAAACGCTATGCTTGTTAAGTCAGTGAGTGACATATTGCTAAAGTCAGTCAATCAGTTCAGTACAGTCAGATCAGTCAGTTATCAGACATTAAACGCTTCCAGGCCAATCAAATGTAGTATAGGGAAGCGGGGCAGTCCTGACCCCCCCCCCCCCCCCCCAACACACACACATATATCTGAGCTCCAATCACAGGACGCTATTCAGACCCCGGGGGAAAAATCCATAATTCTTCAAAGCATAATTTTTCTGGGTGTGTTTGAGTGTGTGTGTGTGTTTGAGTAGTGTGTGTGTTTGAGTGTGTGTGTGTTTGAGTGTGTGTGTGTTTGAGTGTGTGTGTGTTTGTGTGAGTGTGAGAGAGAGTTTGAGTGTGTGTGTGTGTGTGTGTGTGTACGTGTGTGTACAAGTGATCGCAGTTGAGAGTGGTTCATGTAGGATCTTGAGGCAAGATTAGAACAGGAGGAGGAGGAGGAGGGGGGGAGGGCTAGCTGTGCATGTGTGGCATTTGAGGCATGACGCTGCATTTCCACACTACATCGTCACTACTGTCACTATCACTACCACCACCATCACCATCACTACCACCATCACCACCATCACCATCATCACCACCACGACCATCATCACCACCATCACACAATTGTTTTCTTCTACATCACCACTGCAATCACCACAACCCCCTACACCACTAGTACAGCCACTGTCATCACCTATTACATCACCATCACTACACCTTCACCTCTATACCGTCACCATCATCACCACCTTCACCACCGAGGTCATCACCATCATAGTTTCATTGTCACCATTGCAGAGACACCACCGTGACGCAGCATCTTTCTTACCCTCTCTCTCTCTCTCTCTCTCTCTCCTCTCTCTCTTCTTCTCTCCTCTCTCTCCTCTCTCTCTCTCTCTCTCTCTCTCTCTCTTCTCCTCCTCTCGTCTCTCTCTCTCTCTCTCTCTCTCTCTCTCTCTCATCGTCGTTTCTGTTTGTGTTTAGATTTGGCAACTTACCTAGAGAGAGAGAGAGAGAGATAGAGATTTTCCTTTATATTCCTATCTCCATAAAGTGTTCTCCAGATACTTATTTCGTATGAGTTGGATATTTTTGTAACTGTTCTCTTATTCTCCATGCTTCAATCTCTCCTCCCCTCCCTCTCCTCTCTCTCTCTCTCTCTCTCTCCTCTCTCCTCTCCTCTCTCCTCTCCTCTCTCTCTTCTCTCTTCTCTCTCTCTCTCTCTCTCTCTCTCTTCTCTCTCCTCTCTCTCTCTCTCCCCCCTCCCCCTCGCCCTCTCTCCATCTCTACGACCTCTGAATATGTGCAAAAAATGTATATAGTCGATGATAATGACAGCTTTGACATAGTGGGGTTCTCTCTCTCTCTCTCTCCTCATCTCTCTCTCTCTCTCTCTCTCTCTCTCTCCTCTCTCTCTCTCTCTCTCTCTCTCTCTCTCTCTCTCTCTCTCTCTCATCATGTTCATAATCTCGAGCTGAAGAAACTTGTACATGCGTTTCTTTGTCTATAATGATTTTTTTTTAGTGTGTGTGTGTGTGCATGTGTGTGTGTGTGTGTGTGTGTGTATGTATGTGCTATTTTCTTTCCCAGTGCATCAAGTTGGAATTTTTCGTTTAACATCGGTTTTGCTCTCGTGTTTTCCCCCTTTCACACATCTCGACTCAGTAATTAATGCTGACCTGAATGACTGTTCTGGTGTGACCTCGGACCGTTTTCTCCTACCTGGCAGCGACCACAGCCATGGAGGTCATCACATCACCGCCAGTAGGTTGAAAGTCTGAGTCCAAAATGTTTGTACCGCGTCGACAGTGAGTGACAACATCGATACTGTTATCTTAAGGGGGACAGAAGGAGGAAGAAGAGTAAAGTGAATATACTCGCCGCACGTTAAGTTGGCGAAAATGGGGTGCCTTCACTCCCCCCTTCCGAATGCACGGGATTGGCTGAGGTGTTGGGTGTTGAGGCTTTAGGGCGGAACTTAGAGTAAGGCATTCTCACCCAACACCTCAGCCAATCCCGTGCGTTCGGAAGAGGGGAGTGAGGGGGCCCCATTTTCGCCAACTTAACGTGCGGCGACTATATATATAGTTTCATCTCAGCAGGTAGTATTATCTTCTCTTCCTCCCCCCTACTACTTCCTGCTATCCCACCTCGCTATCTTTCAAGTTTTTCTTTTTTATTCGTATTATCGTATTAGGTAGTGTCAGGAGGGGAACCAGGGTGTTGTTGTGAAGGGTCGGCGTCAGCATCAGGCAGGTAGTACAGTTTCAGGAGGCAGAGGAGGGATGTATCAAGGAGGAAGAAGGGTAAGGGTTAGTTTCATCTCAGCAGGTAGTGTCAGGAGGGGAACGCGGGTGATGTGAAGGATCGGCGTCAGCATCAGGCAGGTAGTACAGTGTCAGGAGGCAGAGGAGGGATGGATCAACCTTGGACAAAAAGCCTCGTGCGTGACGCTATTGCTCCACTTCCGCCCACGCTGCCGCATCCGCCCACCGCCCTCACCTGTCCCTGGCCCGCCCTTACTTATCCTCCCCCTGCCAGTCGCTATCCCCTGTCTATCCCCTGTCCCGCCCTTACTTATCCTCCCCCTACCAGTCGCTATCCCCTGTCAGGCTGTCCTTATACCCTGCCTTGTCTCCCGCCCTTCCCTGTCCTTTCCCTGCCAGTCGCTATCCCCTGTCTACCCCATGTCCCTACCCTGCCAGTCGCTATCCCCTTTCTACCCCGTGTCCCTACCCTGCCAGTCGCTATCCCCTGTCTATCCCGTGTCCCTACTCTGCCAGTCGCTATCCCCTGTCTATCCCCTGTCCCTACCCTGCCAGTCACTATCCCCTGTCCCGCCCTTCCCTTTCCTTCCCCTGCAAATATTGACGGTCCCCCCCAAAAAATGTATCTTAATTGATGCTTCATAAGGATCAGTGAGTAATGGAATAAAACTTAACATTAATATAACAAGACGCACTAATTTCTTCTTTACCAATGACGCATGGTGGCAATGATAGTGACACATGACAAGCTTCTACATACCGACCATGATATAATGAGACCATTAATTATTCTTCAAAACAAGCTTGATCACCATCGGGAACAAAGTTTTCGATTTCACCATTCGCGTCATGTTGCCTTTCTGACTACGTTTACTTTTGATTGATTTTACTCTGAATTATGTGTACTGTAGATTAAGGATTGGCCGCTAAGTTAGGACTCGGGTGTATGTGCTCTGTGTTTATCTGCAATACTGTATGATTTCTCCTCTTGCTCCTTGGTTTTATTTCATTCTGGAGACGTGATTTGCTCTCTCCTCTCTCCTCTCTCCTCCTCCATGGCCCGTTGTCTTCCCTTCCCGGGGCGGTGGTGTGTGTGTCTCCTGCCTGGCTGACAACCCCGCTCTCTGCCCGTGCATGACTGTGATTTTCAGTGAACGCAACGCAACGGTGAAAGACAGATAAAAACAAGATAAAAGTGACTTGAAGAATAGAGGAGCGAAGAAGTCCACCCACCACACCCACCACCACACCCACCACCAGCCACCACCACCCACCCCTTTCAGTCCCTCCTAACCCCAACCCCGGTTCTCAGGCGTGGGTGAGCTGGGTGGAGGCGAGGAGGGGTGGTGTGTGGGGGTTGCGTGAGGCTGTGGTGGGGTTGGTGACTTGAAGAATAGGAGAGCGAAGAAGTCTCTCCAACCCCCCTCCACCTTTCAGTCCCTCCAACCCTCAACCCCGGTTCTCAGGCGTGGGTGAGTGGGGTGTAGGCCAGGAGGGGTGGTGTGTGGGGGTTGCGTGAGGCTGTGGTGGGGTTGGTAGCACTGGGCCACAGCTGATCATTGGAGCAGAAAGGTCACTGCGAGATCACTATAGCCAGACGGGGAAGATGTGAGACCTCGACCATGGACGCTGTGTGTGTGCGTGTCTCTCTCTCTCTCTCTCTTCTCTCTCTCTCTCTCTCCTCTCTCTCTCTCTCTCCTCTCTCTCTCTCTCTCTCTCTCTCTCTCTCTCTCTCTCTCCTCTCTCTCTCTCTCTCTCTCCTCTCTCTCTCCTCTCTCTCTCTCTCTCTCTCTCTCTCTCTCTCCCCCCCCCCCCTACTACTACTACTACTACTACTACAATCGTTGCTATTTTCTATTTAGTTCCGTTGTTTCTGTATTAATGAGTTGATTGCGATATTTTTTGCCCCACATTCGAAAGCTGCAGATATTGTCCATAACCTTTCTCTATAATGTTCTTATTAATACGTTCACTTTTATTTTCTGTTGTTACCTCCGCCAACGAAGTTGGAGGGGTTATGTTTTCACCCCGATCTGTCTGTCTGTCTGTTTGTTAGTGTACAGGATTTCTCAAAAAGTTATGAATAGATTTGGACAAAACTCGGTATACCAAGTTTATTTGGTATAAGGAAGAACTGATTTAATTTTGGATGAAATCTATTGACAACTGTTGCCATGGCAACCAATTGATGAAATATTCGGCCGGAGGTATGCGCTCATATGAGTGCATATATATATATATATATATATTATAATATATTATATATATATATATATTATATATATATACTATATATATATATATATATATATATATATATATATATATATATATATATATGTATATGTATATATATATATATTATATATATATATATATATATATATGAGATGAAATATTCGGGCGGAGGTATGCGCTCTACTGAGTGCCCCCCCCCCCCCCCCCCACTAGTTTATTCCTGTATTCGTTATCATTGAGTTTTTCTTATGTAGGTATTCAAAAATTCTCTCTCTCTCTCTCTCTCTCTCTCTCCTCTCTCTCTCTCTCTCTCTCTCTCTCTCTCTCTCTCTCTTTCTCTCTCTCCTCTCTCTCTCTCTCTCTCTCTCTCTCTCTCTCTTTTTCAACACACTTATTGCTTATCTTTTATTTATATATTTGGTGATTAATGGTGTGTTTGTGTGAGAGGAAGAGACAGATAGATAGAGATACAGAAAAAGAGAGAGAGTGCGGCCAGCACGGTAATACCCGGGGCACTGCACGCCTGCCGCCCCTCGGCCCGCCCCCAACGTGGTGAGGACGCCCTGCCCTTATAACGTCTACCCGGTGGTGCTGGGGCCTCGATCCCACCGCTGTACTGGACCCACTGAACTCCTTACACCGGGGACCCCTTGGCGCTCACTATAACTCGCCGCACGTTGAGAACAAAAAAGACTGAAAAGGCTCTTAATAACAACTCACTTCTTCACATATACACCAACAAATGATAATAAATAAAGATAAGATATAGAGCAAGATCTTGATAAGTGCGTTAACGGGTCTGACTGACATACTCGCTGCACGTTAAGTTGGCGAAAATGGGGCCCCTTCACTCCCCGCTTCCGAACGCACGGGATTGGCTGAGGTGTTGGGTGAGAATGCCTTACTCCAAGTTCCGTCCTAAAGCCCCAACACCTCAGCCAATCCCGTGCGTTCGTGAGGGGGGGAGTGAAGGGGCCCCATTTTCGCCAACTTAACGTGCGGCGAGTATAGTCAATGAGAAGCCAACAACTTTCTGCTGTGAATATGAAAAAAAATTATCTCTGAAATATATCAAGGGATTTAGATTAGATCAATACTTCGACTCTGACCCAGAATTTTAATATTATCCGATATTGTAGTTCAATCGCGGAAGGTATCAACGATTATTATTTTTTTTTTTTTTTGAGAGGGATAACTGATATACTGGTTTTTTTTTCTTCTATTTCTACCAGCAACGAATGGAGTGATTGGTAGGGATGGGTGGGGAGTAGCCTTCTACTGTACTTTACTATCATAGATCTCTCACTTCGGATTATAAAGTGGAGTTTATCCCAAAAAACTTCGTGTTGGACCAATGGTGTATTTTTATTTTTATTTTACATCTGTCATTGTTTGTTCTTCCTTTGCGTTCCCTTGTGATTCTCTTCCTTCTTATTCACCTCTTCTTCTTCCTCTTCTTCTTTCTCATCTTCCCTGATCTTTTTCATCTTTACTTTACCTTTTTTCTTTTGATTTCTTCTTAGATTTCTTCTTCTTCGTCAATTTATTTCCTTTGTGATTCTCTTCCTTCTTATTCACCTCCTCTTCTTCCTCTTCTTCTTTCTCGTCTGCCCTAATCTTTTTTTCTTCATATTTATTCTTTTCTTTTGATTTTTCTTCTTCTACTTCTTCTTTTTCATTTTTTTTTCTTCGTCGTAGTTTTTCATGCCAGGTATTACCAAGATTGATGCACATACTACGTAGTCATACTAGACAGACATACTATACATAGACTATCATTAAAAGTCGATAGATCTTGGGTAACACAACCTTTGCTGCCCCAGGTCGCGAGTGCTGCCTGAGTGTGCCTCCCTCAACCCAAGCCGCGTCCTTCCTTCTGTGTTCTGCTGCCCTTCTTCCCTTCTTCCCTTCTTAATAAACTGCCCCTCATGAGTTCCAACCTTTCTGCGTGTGTGTGTGTGTGTGTGTGTGCGTGAGAGAAAGAGAGAGAGAAACCAGTCTGGGCGTGGCTACTTGAGTGGAGAACTGTGTGTGTGTGTGTGCGTGCGTTTGAAAATCGCATTATATTCCCAAGGGACTCGAATTGGATTTCTTATCGAGATTCACAAGGAAGTATTGCACTGAATCTGGCTATTTGTCCGTGTGTGAAGGGCGCGGGGAGGGGGGGGGAGGGCGTGGAGGGGAGGAGGGGGCGTGTGTGAAGGCCTGTGGGGGGGAGGGGGAGGGTTGGGGCTGCATTTTCCCACGCTCATGACTCAGGCTTGCTCAGTGATGTACCTTTGTTTTTTGTTTTGCTCGTGTTGCTTTACGAGGAAACGTGAGATGACCTTTGCGTTGTGCTCGTCTTTCCTCCTCTTCGTATGTGTGTTCATCTAGTTGTATTCATCTAGTTGTGTTTTACAGGGCCTGAGCTACAATCGTATGGCCCTGTCTCCATATCTAAAAAAAATATCATTCATCTTTCACGGTTTCATGTGTTTCACGGACACACTCTGAATTTGTTTGTCATAAATATCACAAGTTGTTTTGGTGAAGCTTCAATTCTACTGCTTGGGATATATCGATGCTAATAATAATTAACGAGACTTCCAGTTATTTTCCTCTCCTGACATTTCGCAGCTTTCTCCCTTTTGATATTTCAACTGTACATTTCTCACTTGTATCTTCACATATCTCTATTTCTTTCGTTTCCTATAGTATCGTCTTCATTTTCTGCCTTTCGTCAAGTCATTTTAAGTAATATACACCTTTTCGCTTACCTATTCTCCAAGTTTAATCCATTTTGTGCTCTCCCTCCCTCTCCTCCCTCCCTTCCCTCCTCTCTCATGACCCAACACGCCCTGGCTGCCAGTGACCTTCCATGCCACCAGACTGACTGACCTCCACCCACAAACAGGAATAGAGCAAACCAAAAATAATTCACCTCGCATCAAAATAACCTCCACATCTCATTCTTCTTTTTCTGCACTGAGCTTGGCGGCCTCTTCGATCTCATGCCATGTTGTGCAAGAAGACGCGCGGGTCAGTTTTTGCCGAGGCCGACGCGCCGCACGACCTCCACTTTACGAGACTCAAACATTCGCTCGCTCGCTCGTCCACTACGGTGAAAGTTTTGGTTTATCTCGCGCAGGACGACGTGGGAGTGTGTGTGTGTGTGTGTGTGTGTGTTTGGGTGTGTTGTGTGTGTGTGTGTGTGTTTACCTATTTGTATTTACCTAGTATCTACCTAGTTGTTTTACCTAGTTGTTTTACCTAGTTGTATTTTATAGGGCCTGAGCGTTTGTGTGTGGGTGTGTCTGTGTCTGTGTGTGTGTGTGTGCGTGTTTACCTAGTTGTATTTACCTAGTATCTACCTAGTTGTTTTACCTAGTTGTATTTTATAGGGCCTGAGTGTTTGGGTGTGTGTGTGCGTGTGCGTGTGTGTGTGTGTGTGTGTGTGTGGTGTATGAGTGTATGCGTGAGTGTGTGTAGGAACCTCGCCCACCTCTCCGTCCTCTAATCAGCCTGGGCGATAAGGAACCACGTGCTCTTCTAATCCTCCTAAGAGTTATTTTTGGGGACTGAATTATCCGAGGGTTTGGAAATACTCTGCCGTTAACAACCCGCGGCGTGGCTGAGGAGGGACGATATTATTAGACCCGTTGTTTGGTGTTACGTAAATACACATCCATGATTGCTGAAGGACGAATTTGGAATGGTTTATTTGTTGCTTTAGTGAATATCTTTAAACAGTTTGTGCTGAACAGTTAGTTATTTAGAGGGGAAGTTATCTGTACAAGAGGAAAAACACTGTAGCTTATAAGAGAAAATTGAGAAGAAGAGAAGTAGAGAGAGAAGTAGGAGAAAGAGATATAGAAGTGATATATGATAAAGGTCAAAAATATACACAATTAAATGATTAAAAGATAAGACGACATGTTTCTTTATTAAAAAGCAAAGAGATTAAGCGGATCAGAAAAAAAATCTAAAAAAATTTAATAGATTAAAAGAAGAAATATAAATACGGAGATGAAAACCGTAAAAAATAATTTCAATAATAATTTCAATCAAAAAATAAATATGAAGATGAAAACTGTGAAATAACTAATCAGGAATAATATCAATCATGCAAAGAGACTCATGAAGGAACGAATCAGTGATGAAAGTAAAGGACATGATTTTAATGCGAATAAAACAAAATAGGTAAATCAAATTTTAATCCCTTGAGACCCAGAGCGTAATTTCCATAGTAATATGACTACCATTGGACAATTTTTAGTGAATATAAGCAATATTCTATAGATATGTCCTGTTTAGTATTATTTTCCACTAACTAATTTGGTATATTCAGTTACTTTTCGTAATTTTCTGGCTCGACAACATACAATTTTTTATAGCAAAAGAAAAATCTGGGCGTGAAGAGGTTAAGAGACTCATGAAAGAACGTGATAGTGATGAAAATATAGAACATGAAATGAGAATGAAGCTTAATAATAGAATCAAATATTAAGATAGAAAATACCATGAGGGAGGGAGGGAGGGAGGGAGGGAGGGAGGGGCAGGCAGAGAGGACGCCGCAGTGACACAACAACCAGCAGCGGCAACTCTCGGATGCGCCACAAAAAAGTTGCTTTACTTGCGCTTCTCCGATGACCCACTCCAGCCTAATTGAAATTGTTCCCTGGAGTAAAGGCGCGCAGAGAGAGAGGGGGGAGAGGCACACACACAGAGGCACAGTGAGAGAGAGAGAGAGAGAGAATTACAAAACATATACATTTCTCAATTCATTGCTTTCATCACCATTTGACAGAATTTACGATATACAAGTAAACCTATAACGACAACAGCAAAAACTAAATGAGTAATAAACCAGACTATACTCCAACAAGAATACGAGAAACAATGGAAACTTTATACAAGAGAAGAAAAAAATAATGAATACCCGAACAGTCACAAATATAACCTTAACAAAAGGGGGAAAAAAGTGGACCAGGTGGGAGTGAGTAAGCTCGGTCAGTTCTCATTACTGTGGGCACACCTGAGCCACCACCACCTCGCCTTACCTGGGTGTTTGCAGGGGAGGCAGAAGGCGTTAGGCAGCGTTAAAGCCTTTCCTAACATGCACATCGGTAACTCAGAACAAGACTGGGAGGTAAGGGGGGGAAAAACATTTAATTTATGTACAGTATCACCGAGACTTTGCTGTACACTTATATTTACGGGGCTGTGAGGCTTGTTAGAGAGGATGCAAAGACAGTAGGTGATGTGAGTGTGGCTATGATAGAGTGACAGAATAGGTACTGTAAGGGTGTGGTAGAGAGAGAGAGAGAGAGAGAGAGAGAGAGAGAGAGAGAGAGAGAGAGAGAGAGAGAGAGAGAGAGAGCAGGGGGAAGGGGGAAGGATCATAAGAAAGAAGGGAAACTAAGATATAGTGTGAAGTAGTGGAAGTGAGGGACTAGTTGGCATAATGTGTGTGTGCGTGTGTGTGTGTGTGTGTGGGGCAGCGAGGTTGTGGTGTGGTGTGGTGTGGTGTGCAGCGAGGCATAGCACGGCTTTGTACCCGGGCCTCTACCCTGCACCTGTCCCAACACACGTCCGCTCTCCACCTGTCCAAGCCCTCTGCCACCCCATGCACACCACCCACACCCCACCCCAGCCTCCCATAACCCCCACACACCCTCCCAAGCACCTCCCACCCCATGCACACCACCCACACCCCACTCCTGCCTCCCACAACCCCCACACACACCCCTTCCACACACCTCTCACCTCACAAGTAACCCTCAATAATTTTATCACAGTTTATCATAACACTTACTTAATATCACCCTAGTTCACACACACACACACACACACACACACACACACACACACACACACACACACACACACACACACACACACACACACACACACACACACACACACTGCACTCACTTTTCATAACAAGGAAGCTGAGATCTGATTTTTACACCCAGAAGATTGCTTTTTCCTACTAACTTGTACTCGAATAAATCCGAATATTTTTTTTATTGGTTCAGGAGAGAGAGAAAGAAAGAAGAATTGCCTTCATCATTTCGATATTTCCTCACTATTACTATCATTATCATCATTATTGTTGTTCACCTCTTCCTCCTCCTCCTCCTCCTCTTCAGTCTCCTCTTCATTCTCCCCTTCCTCTTTTCCAGTGTTTTTTACTAATCATTCTTCGTGCATGACGCCACCACCACCACCCTCACCACCACCACCACCACCCTCACCACCATCACCACCACCACCATCACCCTCACCACCATCACCACACACTGACTCATCACCATCACCATCACCACACACTGCATCACCACCACCACCATCACCACACACTGCATCACCACCACCATCACCACCAACACACACTGACTCGCCACCACCACCATCACCACCAACACACACTGACTCGCCACCACCACCACCACCACACCACCACCATCATCACCCTCACCACCATCACCACCAACACACACTGACTCGCTACCACCACCACCATCACCACCACACACTAACTCACCACCACTATCACACACTGCATCACCACCACCACCACCATCACCACCCCGCCCTGACATTCTTCCGCAGAGACATCATGACGTCACTTGTTATGTATTGCTATGACGTGTTATGACGTGTTCTGGTGAGGCGTCATTCGGGTGTGAGTCATGACATCATTCTGCATGACGGAATTGTGTATTTGTCTAAGTGATGAAAGGAGGTTTTGATTGTAATTCTTTATTCGATATATTACGTGTAGGTCTCCCAGCCTCTTGTAGCTTCCTTATGTTCTTATGATATTTTATTAGTGTGGTTATCACTCGCCTTGCCTTATGCCATGACAGCCACAGAATGAGTCAAAACTGCACCAAGTCAAGTCTTAATTCTAATAATAATTATACATATATTCTCTCTCTCTCTCTCTCTCTCTCTCTCTCTCTCTCTCTCTCTCTCTCTCTCTCTCTCTCTCTCTCTCTCTCTCTCTCTCTCTCTCTCTCTCTCTCTCTCTCTCTCTCTCTCTCTCTCTCTCTCATGATGGAGCAGTAGAGTGCGAAGGTCGGTTTTCTTTCTCATGTGACGTTGCGAACGGACGCGTATGTTCCTGTAATAATTAGTTTAATGTAACATGTAATAATGAATTAAAAAAATCAACATTATTAGTAGGTGTGTTAAGTCCATGAGGCGCCTTGTCCCTCTCGCTAACAACGCGTCACGCCTAGTATATTGGCAATAGAACCGTCTAACCTAACCTA
>JACEEZ010000869.1:561151-601151 GCA_016584305.1 Chionoecetes opilio | reverse complement strand
AGTGTGTGTGTGTGAGTGTGTGTGAGAGAGAGTGAGTGCATGTGGGCTTTGAGTTGACATAAATGGAAGTGAAAGGCCAGTTAGACTCACACATTGGTAAGAATCTAATATTGCTTTGTATGATCTGAAACTCTTAACACCACTCTCTCTCTCTCTCTCTCTCTCTCTCTCTCTCTCTCTCTCTCTCTCTCTCTCTCGCTCTCTCGCTCTCTCGCTCTCGCTCTCTCGCTCTCGCTCTCTTTCTCTCTTTCTCTCGCTCTCTCGCTCTCTTTCTCTCTCTCTCTCTCTTTCTCTCTCGCTCTCTTTCTCTCTCTCGCTCTCTTTCTCTCTCTCGCTCTCTTTCTCTCTCTCTCGCTCTCTTTCTCTCTTCCTTCCTAACCTTCTGTTGCTTCTCATAACACCCACTGACACACCCTCCCTCCCTATCCTTCCCTTAGCACGGTACTAATTATGAAGCAATTAATCCAAAGAAGCATATGATAAAATATGATAAATTAATATTCTCTGGATTGTGATTAATTAATTTTCTCTAATGTTTTTATTTTATTTAGTTGGTGGTGTTATTCAGGATGTTTTGGTTTCACTACTAGACTAACAACAACAAAAGCTTGGGATGTTAACAATATGCGTAACCCGTGGCTGTTAATTATAGTATTGTAACAGAGTAAGTATACACACACACACACACACACACACACACACACACGTGTGTGTGCCGCGCTCGATTTAAACGCGCGCGCTGGTCAGGTTAATAGCGTGCTGGCTTGCCATTCTGTGGTAGCCGGTTCGAATCCTCGCTGTTCCCGGGGATTTTTTACTGACAAATTCGGACAGTTTCTGTCCCCCTTGAGCAAGGGGATGTGTGTGTGTGGTGTGTGAGGTCCCAGCATAGCCCTAAGATAGGTAATAATGACACACACACACACACACACACACACACACACACACACACACCGCGCGATTGTCAGGTTGATAGCGTGCTGGTCTCCCACTCTGTGGATAGGCGGTTCGAATCCTCGCGCTCCCGGAGATTTTTCACTAACAAATTCGGGCGGTTACTGTCCCCCTTGAGCAAGGGGATGGGGGAGTGTGGTGTGTGAGGTCCCAGCATTGCCCAAAGATCGGTAATAATAAGCTCCAAATTCGCACTGAGAGGGTGAAAACTGGCGATCGCGAGCCAGCTCGCGTGGACAAGACCATGGGTGAATAACACACACAGTTCCGTTAAATTTGATAAAAAAAAAAAGAGATAAGAAAAATACACGACACTTAAAATTCTTGGCTAATATCGTTTTCCTTGAAGTGACTCGCGCTACGAACATCAAGGCTGCAAAGAAATAATAAATAAAAAGATCTAAACGGATAACCGAAAATAACATGGCGATTGAAAAAATAATTAATAATAATCTATTCGTAAAACAATAGATGTGTGTGTGTGTGTGTCTTACCCTAAGCTAAAGACAAATGAGAAACAACCTCTTCAAAATGTATAACACAGTGGCTTAATGTGGACGTCCATTCAGGAAACCAGTTAGTGAGTGCGAGGGTTCAGTCTACCTAATAATGTTACGCGCGATGATCGGTGTTGGTGTAGGATCGCCGCGCCACGCAACACCACATTAACACCTTGCCACGAGCCCCCTAACACCAGGATACGTCTTCCCTGATTACTGTAATTCATATTTTTTATTACTCCTGAAGGCAAAGTTTATTCTCTCTCTCTCTCTCTCTCTCTCTCTCTCTCTCTCTCTCTCTCTCTCTCTCTCTCTCTCTCTCTCTCTCTCTCTCTCTCTCTCTCTCTCTCTCTCTCTCTCTCCCTCCCTTTTTCCTTTCTTCATTGATTAAATCTAATTAGTCAGGTGTTGGAGCACAATTAGTCGACAGGTATACGCACGTACGCGGGTGTTCGTAACTTGAGATCAAAATGGTGCCTTAATTTAGATTCCCTTGACAATATTGCCTTGGGCGGACACAGCTATTGCCCCCCGCCCCTCTCATCAGGCAAAAAATGGAACACGTCATTAGTTAAAAGTTAATGTGAGACTTGTGCATCTTTAGGGACTAACACACACACAGGCTACTCTATATAGGTGCAGGCCTGGGCATCCTTGGCGGTGGTGTGGCCGCCCACTCTTTGTTTTGACGCCGCCTCGGCCAGCCGCGTCGCCGCCATTGTACGGACACTTTGTGACGGCCTCGTCTCCTCCGCTCCACTGACATCACACAAAGTTCCTTTCAGAGGGACATTTGCTCCGCTTTTCTCTTCCCCGCGAGCTTTCCCGGTCCGTTGTAGCCCGGAGCATGGGGCGGGGCGGTGATGGCTGGCTGACTGACTGACTGACTGGATAAGTGATTCACTGCTTGACTGGCTGACAAGAAGGCTGCTTGGCTATCTAATCGGCTGACTAGTACTTAGTCGGCTGATTTGCTTAATGGCTTGTTGGTTGGCTGAATGGATGAGTGGTTCACTGCCTGGCAGGCAATGCCGGTGGCTGGCTGACAGGCTGGCTTGATGATTGGCTGACTTGCTAACTGGATGTCTTCCTACCTCCGGATGGCTGGATGGCTGGAAGGTCTCCTGGCTGGCTGGCTGCTTACCTGCCGACCTCCGTGCACGACAGCCAAGGTAAATAGTTGCCGATATGTACTCCGGTTAAATATTTATCCGCGAGTTAATCACAGCTACTGCATTGTGTGGCTGTGTCTGTATCTAGTGGCGTGCGAGGGTGAGTGGCCGCCCCGCCGCCCCGCCAGGCTGCAGCCAGCCCTCCCCCGTCCGACGCAGCAGCCAATGTCTCCAGCAGGACCGAGGGCATACGCCGTTTGGTCAGTCTTTCAGCCTCATTGTCGGGTCGTGAGGTATTGAGGGCAGGAAAACTGTTCAACGGTTCCTGCTTTTAACTATTCCGCGTCAATCAGTTGTTAGAGAAAATTGCCGCCTTTCGAGTGTTTGGTGGCTCCCCTTGTGCCCTCGGGTGGCTCCTCCCAATGCCCCGATGTCCCTCGTGCGGGAGCCACACTGCCCGAGTCAAAACGTTTGAGTCACCAAAGTCAGTTGGTCCGTATTTCCCTCTCCAGCCACCCATTGTTTTCAAGAGTCTCGGTGGGAAGACCGCCGCTACGGTCGTCCCTGATGCAAGACGCCTCTATTGGAACGATTCACGCCCCTCCCTGGGCAGCTGCTTCGTGTTCACTGACCCGACGGTGCAGCTGGAACACGGACCTGAGGAAGCCGCTTCTACGCCGCCGAGTGTTTACCTGTAGCAGCTGAAACGACGCGGGGAGGCGGCAACATTGCTCCCCTTGCATTGGTGCTGCACGGTCTTTCCCCTTCCTGCACTTCCTCCTTCTCCCTCCTCGCTGTCCAAACCATGGCTTCAAATCTTAAGAAAGTGACGGAAAACAATTATTTTCTTCCGGCGGCGGCGAGGGGTGACGGCGGCAATCTTGGTCCATCGCCCCCAAACAAACGCCGTCCAAACAGGAAACACACTCTCTCGCCCGTCGGAAGAAGAGTAATTTCCCTGCCGAGGGTGGGGAATGTGACAACCCGTGGTAGCGCGCGAGCCTCAGACCTGTCGGGAGCTGCCCTTCACTTCCTCCTCTCTTCTTCCCGCTCTTTTTATCTCTGTCGTTCGCGGTAATCACGACCATCATAGTCATCAGTCATAATCATCATTCTTACTCACCGCTTCTTCCTTTTACTCTCCATGAACGTTAAAGAGCGAGTGATAATTGTAGAGGGTCGGTAATAAAAATTTAGAGATGCGGTCATAAACACTGCTAACACACGGTATACTCGCCGCATGTTAAGTTGGCGAAAATGGGGCCCCTTCATTCCCCCCTTCCGAACGCATCCATGGGATTGGCTGAGGTATTGGGTGAGAATGCATTACTCCAAGTGCCGCCCTAAAGCCCCAACACCCAACACCTCAGCCAATCCCGTGCGTTCGGAAGGGGTAGTGAGGGTGCCCCATTTTTCGCCAACTTAACGTGCGGTGAGTATAGTATTGAACGTGTAATCCAATGGGCGTCCCTGATCCCATTGAGTTCGCACACGTCCTCGCCACACCTTAGGAAAAAAAACCAGCACCAAAGGCCCCTCGAACGCTTAATGGATGGGGTGTTTTCTTATACTTCTTTTACTTCACTCGTATACACTCGAGGGCTTCGCGTGTCGTAATTCAACGGAGGGCAGTAGAAAGAAAAACGGCAACTCACAAAAAAAGACAAAAACTTGCAGAAGGGAGAACGATAGTGTTAGCAATCCGACTTTCAACATCAAGACCCTCACTATAACTTGGCTGGAAAGGGTTGAGCAAGACTGGAAAGGTGTGACTAGAGGCTTCAGGTCAGTCGCAGGGAACAAACACAAAACATTCACTCAACTCCTTCATAAAAAAGCTGAATAAATGAATATAGATAAAATGGGAAGTAAACTGAATTAAATTATCAAAAACGAAGCTGAGATGCACAACAGGACATTCCCAGAGGCAGGGCGGACCGAAACATACGAAAAAACAAACGACTTGAATTATGAATGGAAGGAAAGCAAAGGTATATAAAGTCAAAAAAGGAAAAGAATGATCAGAAACTAATGGCGAGATGAGGCTGGCTGGTAGAAACATGGAAAGAAATTACGAGAAATGAAGACATAATGATAAAAATAGACAGAAATGGAAGAAAATATAAAGGGAAAGGCCTGAGTTGACAGTAAATAATGAATGGTGAGTGTCTGGATGGGTAGGTAGGTAGGTAGGAGGCGGGGGGGGGGGGGGGTGGAAGAGGAGGAAAGGGACAAAGGGATGGAGGGGAAGGGAGGAGGAGAAGAAGAAGAAGAAGAGAAGAGAAGAAGACGCGCATAGCAGCTCTCTATTGTTTTTATCACGGACTTTCTGGATTAGTTTCTTCGCATGGCTGCAGTGTGTGTGTGTGTGTGTGTGTGTGTGTGTGTGTGTGTGTGTGTGTGCGTGTGTGTGGAGGGATAGAAAGACCTAGGTTAAGATGGTTTCCGATCCAAGACACTTTTAGAATTGTCCAAGTGCGATAAAAAAGCACAAAGGGTCGATCCTGGAACAAGTAACGCGTAGTTCTGTCTAGTGTATCGAAGAAGTGGTTGTGTCATTATGTTTATTTCGATTAGTTTAACCCCTTCACGCCCAGATCTTTCCTTAGCTATATAAAATCGTCTGTTGTTATACATTAAATTACGAAAAGTGACTAAATATACCAAATTAGTTAGTCGACAAGGATACTAAACAGGTCATATCTATAACATATTGCTTATATTCACTAAAAACTGTCTAATGGTAGCCTAATTACAATGTAAGTTACGTTCTGGGCCTCAAGGGGTTAAGGGGAGTATATAGTAGTACGTGTGTCAGTGATTGTGGCGCGGTGGTGATGAAGGGAGTAGAGGGATGGGGTGTTCAGGGTTGGTGGACCGTAACATACGAAAAAACCAGACGATTTGAATTAGGAATGAAAGGAGAAGGAAAGGAAAGCAAAGATTATATGAAGTCAAACAAATAAAAAAGATAATATGAGTGGTATGGAGTATATTAGCCGTGAGTAGTATCGTGGTAATGAATTATATTATGCATTCTATTTCATTGTGTTAAGGAGTGAAAATGCTGTACAGTTGTAAAATCCCATGAAGTAATTATGCCTTTTCGTGCAAAATAATATAGTCGATCAGAGAAGAAACTTATGAGAGATTAAAAAAAAGAAAAAAAGAGAAGTCATAATTGTAATAATTATAGTCAAGGATAAACACGAAGAAGAAAAAAATAATATAGAGATAAACTCATAGTAATCACAGGCATGGATAAATACAGAAGACACATTGATAAGGGTAGTGAGGCGCTGGGAGGAACAAGGTAATGAAGCAACAACCTGGATCATTCTCTCAAGGGAAGGGAAGGAGGAAGGTATCAAGGGAGGGAGGGAGGAAGGCAGGGGGAGAGAGAGAGAGGCAGGCAGGGAGAGAGGGAGGCAGGGAGAAAGGGAGGGCCTGAGGGTTTAGCGTCAGATGGTTGATGGTGAACAGTCTGCCCCACTTCCCTGCTACCACGACCCCTTCCTCCCACTCACCCTCCCCTACCCATACCCACCTACCCATACCCACACACCTATACCCACCTACCCATACCCACACCTATACCCACCTACCCATACCCACACACCTATACCCACCTACCCATACCCACACACCTATACCCACCTACCCATACCCACCTACCCATACCCACCTACACATACCCACACACCTATACCTACCTACCCATACCCACACACCTATACCCGCCTATACATACCCACACACCCATACCCACACACCCATACCCACACACCTATCTACCTCCCGTCCTTCCTACCCCCTATTATCTTTTTTTTCTCCTTTCCCACCACTTTCATCCATCCTTCCCCACATCCTCTCCACCTCGTACCCTGCTTACCTTAATTATCTTATTATTCAAATATATATTCTCTCTTTCCTGTCTTCTGTGTTTCATAGTAACTGTTATCATCATTGGTAGTTAGTTCTCTCTTCTTACTCCTCTATTCTCCCTTCCACTCCCTTCTCTTCTATTCCATCTTCCCGTTTCTTTAATCATTTTATTATTCAAATATATATTCTCTCTTTCTTGTCTTTTCCTTTCCTTTCTTCCTTGTCTGTGTTTCATATTTATCATCATTGGTAGATAGTTAACACCTCTTACTTCTCCTCTATTCTCCCTTCCACTCCCTTCTATTCTATCCTATCTTCCCATTTACTCCTCTGCCTTTCATACCAACATCGTTAACTCTTCTCCATCCCTACTAGAAGAAGAGGCAAGGAAATGTGGTACTATCGCTTGCAGGCAATTGAAAGTAATAGTGATTCTAGTATTGCTTCTTACGTTTCAACTGCTTTAATATCATGACTTTGCAGGATCAGAGACGATCTTGACACCTTGACCTGTTTCTCTTTATCATTATTTATTATTATTATCGAATGCCTTACACTTTTCTTTCTTTTTTATATCTGGTCTTACTTTACTGACTCTGTTGATTCATTCATTTTCCTCTGTAAGCTCGAACTATATACCTTTACTGATACAAATATTTTCACTTTTACTCTTCGTACAGTTATTTTCTGTGTGTGTGTGTGTGTGTGTGTTGTTGTTTGTGTGTGTGTGTATGTAAATCACTATCAGAAGCGTATGTATAGTGTGTGTGTGCCTGTATGTGTGTATCATGTTGTTTACCTGCAGTGGGTGTGTGTGTGTGTGTGTGTGTGTGCTTGGGACCGATGACGATACTCCCTCCTGACGAAGGCGGGGCCGAGGTCCAAGGGGCGGGGCGACAGCTGCTCCGTCGGGCCTTTGCTGCACCACAGGACCTGCCCCCGCCCCTGTGTGTGTGTGTGTGCGTGTGTGTGTGTGTGTGTGTGTGTGTGTGTGTGTGACTGTGTGTGTGTGTGTGTGTGTGTGTGTGTTAGAGAGAGAGGGAGAATGTGTGCTTTGTTTTTTTTATTAATTAGGCATACTTCTGGGAACTTTTGTTGTTTACACACACACACACACACACACACACACACACACACACACACACACACACACACACACACACACACACGCATACACACACACACACACACATACACATACACATACACACACACACACACACACATACACACACACACACACACACACACACACACACACACACACACACACACACACACACACACACACACACACACACACACACACATACATAAAAAAAAATTCATAAGTAACACGCTAGTATTCTTCAATGTGAGGAGAATGAGGTAGGTTCAGATGTGAATAAATTTATGAAAAATGTATAGCTCTAATCATGGAAGTTGCTGTTGTTGTTGTGAGTGGTAGTGGTGTTGTAGTGGTAGTTGTTGCTGTTGGTGGTGGTGATGAGGCAGAGCAGATGGTGGTGATGATGTGGCAGATGGTAAAGTAACTGTTTTGAGCAGGTGGCACTGTGTAAGGAATGGGAAGGGATGGGACGGCAGATGGTATGGTGAGGAAATGATCTGAAGTTTTTCCTTCCTCGTCCACCTCCACCTCCTTCATCCTTAGTTGACACGTCCCTCCTAGTCCTTTCCGCTCTTTGTGTCTTTCAGAGTTGAATCCCTTTCTCTCTCTCTCTCTCTCTCTCTCTCTCTCTCTCTCTCTCTCTCTCTCTCTCTCTCTCTCTCTCTCTCTCTCTCTCTCTCTCTCTCTCTCTCTCTCTCTCTCTCATACACACACATACACACAAACTATGACGAAATAATAATAGCTTTCTTTGTTTCACCTTGTCTCCTCCATCCCTTCCCTCCTCCGCCATCCATCAGCGGCTCACACCGAGACCACCGAGAGACAAGGCCTGGTGGATCGCCCGTAACGTCACACCATAAGGATACAACCCGCTCCGCTCCCCGTACAAGTTTACCTACCTAATATAATGTTTATCAGTATAAAAGATATACTGTTATCTTCGGAAATGTTTGTTCTATAATATTATCAAATAAAAAACCGTAAAACACAAAGAAAATGCCATTATGAGACTAAAGAAATATGCATTAACTTAAACTCTTCGCCATTTAATATTTTGCTCACAAACATTTTACATGGAGAATATCAATAGAAGCGGAATTTAATTAGCTTTCCATTGATATATTTCGTTTAGTGATAAATGAATTAGCGGTATGCATAAATTAGCGTTAACTAAATTTTAAAAATCATGGAATCGGGTAATTTCCTACATAATATATGTATCAGTATAAAATATATACTGTTATCTTCGGAAATGTTTGTTCTATAGTATTATCAAATAAAAAACCGTAAAATACACTAAAGAAATGCCATTATGAGACTCGAGAAATATGCATGAACTCTCTCTCTCTCTCTCTCTCTCTCTCTCTCTCATACACACACATACACACAAACTATGACGAAATAATAATAGCTTTCTTTGTTTCACCTTGTCTCCTCCATCCCTTCCCTCCTCCGCCATCCATCAGCGGAGGAATAACATCAGCGGAATAAATAACATCATGAAATCGGGTAATTTACCCGATTTCATGATGTTATTTATTTAGTTAACGCTAATTTATGCATGGTTCTAACTCATTTATCAGAGAAGGAAATATATCAATGGAAAGCTAATTAAATTCCGCTTCTATTGATATTCTCCATGTAAAATGTGTGCGAGCAAAATATTAAATGGCGAAAAGTTTAAGTTCATGCATATTTCTTGAAAGTCTCATAATGGCATTTCTTTAGTGTGTTTTACGGTTTTTTATTGATAATATAATAGAACAAACATTTCTGAAGATAACAGTATATGTTTTATACTGATAAACATATATTAGGTAGGAAATTACCCGATTTCATGATTTCTTATATTTAGTTAACGCTAATTTATGCATGCCGCTAATTCATTTATCACTAAACGAAATATATCAATGGAAAGCTGATTAAATTCCGCTTCTATTGATATTCTCCATGGTTATTGTTTGCGAGCAAAATATTAAATGGCGAAGAGTTTAAGTTAATGCATATTTCTTGAAAGTCTCATAATGGCATTTTCTTTGTGTGTTTTACGGTTTTTTATTTGATAATATTATAGAACAAACATTTCCGAAGATAACAGTATATCTTTTATACTGATAAACATTATATTAGGTAGGTAAACTTGTACGGGGAGCGGAGCGGGTTGTATCCTTATGGTGTGACGTCACGGGCGATTCACCAGGCCTTATCATCTCGGTGGCCACGCTCACACTGCCTCGCTCATCGCTCAGTCTCCGAAGGTCACGCGGCCCGGACCTTCGTTTCGATACGTGTTACATGCGCAGAGTTCCGTTTGTCAGGTGGTTTGAAACTACAGACATGTCGCCCAGTTATCCCATAGTTAGTTAGTAAATTCGTTTTATTGACCACGACAATTATATTTAATACAAACATTACATTCAAAGGTCAAATACAAATAATATAATTTATGTCTAAACAATAAACCATTCATAAAAAAAATACATGAAAAACTGTTTTGGCAGCATAAGCCAAGTTACAAGACATAAGTTAAGTAATAATTAAAATATTGACAAACTAAAACATACTACAGTCGAGCGTAAGCCATAAAAACAGAACTATAAAACAACCTCAATAATAAAACGAGCACTTGCCTAACAATTAATAAAGAATAAATAACTTCTCGTAAAATTCATACATTTGATTGTGTTTTTGATCCTAAGGAGCATCAGAGGCCTTGAAGAAGTACACTTATAAACCAGGCCACGCTAACACAAGATCTACTACCAACACCCTGAACCCTGATACCGCAAAATACCCCCAACATGATATTTTATGCATATATTTGCGAGAGAAAAAATTGAAATGCAAGGTGACGGGAGACAAATTTATTGTGATACGAGGAATGCGCCAATCAGCTGCCACGTAGAAAGGGGGGAAAGGCAGGGGGCGTGGCTTCTGGCTATGTTGAATGTAAATTTACTATAGCTTATATTGCTCAAGGCGCTCTGTCGTATTGATCTTTAAGTTATTAGTAAGTATAAGACCCTTTACTCTGGGCACTTTAGTTGCTGCTATTTACTCGTGTTATTCATGCAAGGTTTGGCCCAGCACTCCAATCATCGCCCAACCTTAATACACGAACATGGATAAGTTATGATACATTCTAACCAGGACTGCACGAAATCTCCCTATCATATACTTTGCTTAACCACTTGAGGCCCAGAGCGTATTTTCATTATAATTTGGGTACCATTAGACTATTTTAATGATTGTAAGCAGTAATCAGTAAGCAGTAATATAATAGATATATGACCTGTTTAGTATCCTTGTCCACTAGCTAATTTGGTATTTTGAGCTACTTTTCGTAATTTTATGGCTAATAACAGACGATTTCATATAGCAAAGGAAAGATCAGGGCGTGAAGGGGTTAAAACCTAAGGAAGGAAGATAATAACCTACGGGTGCTAAAGGCTCAAACGTAAAAAACAAATAGTTGTAAAGTCGTTGTTCCTATCTGAACGACGTACTTGGGTGAAATGTTATGTCTTCGCGTCACTGTTACTCGAGTACAAGGAAGCGGAAGGCATTCGTTGTTCCGTGAAGCGCAAGACCGCAGCGCCGCGTCCCCCACGGCCCCACACACGCTGATTTACGGCCGGCGAGTCGATTAAATGTATTGATGCAAGATTTGTCGTGTGTCCCTTTGTGTGGAGGAGCGAGGTGGGGCGTGACCCTCCACCACCACCATCACCACCTCATCCACCACCAGCACAACCACCATTATCCCCACCACAACCACAACCACCACCATCCCCACCAGTATACCACCACCACCACTATCCTCACATATATACTACCACCACCACCACCACCACTATCCTCACATATATACTACCACCACCACCACCACCACTATCCCCACCACCACCACTATCCCCTCCACCACAACCACTACCACCACAACCACCACCACTATTCCCACCACCACCACTATCCCCACAACCACCACCACTACCACCACAACACCACATCACCACACACTATCCCACCACCACACCACTATACCCACAACCACACAATCAACCAACATACTATAATACAACCACAACCACTACTATAATACAACCACAACCACTACTATAATACAACCACAACCACTACTATAATACAACCACAACCATCACTATCACCACCACCACCACTACTACCAAAGCCACCACCACTACTACCACCAAAACAACCACCACCACTACTACCACTACCACGACCACCACAACTTCCACTATCACCACTACTACCACCAACCTAAATCACCACTACTACCACTATTACCACCATTTTATCAACTATCACTTGTACCACCACCACTTACATCACCTCAACTACCTCCACCATTATCTTCACCACCATTACCTATCTATTACCTACCATTACCTACCTATTACCTATAAACTAAATTAGCTAATGGACAAGGATATTAAACAGGTCATATCTATATAATATGGCTTATGTCCATTAAAATCGTCGAATGGTGATTATATTACAATGACAATTACGTTCTGGGCCTCAAGGGGTTAATATATTAATCTAGTCATCACCTTTCACCACCACCGTCATCACCCACAATGCAAGGACGTCAGGTATGTATCATTATATCAGTCACCACCACCATCACAACTACAGTGACCACCACGCTTGGGTACTACAATGTGGTGTGAGGGTGGAAGGGGGAGAGGGAAGGAGGGTATGAGAGGGGTGGTGGGCGTTGCAAATCAATGGACACAGTGATGTTGGTGCATTGGAGGGGGGGAAGGGAAGGGGGGGGGTTGAGACGGGGTGTGAGGCAGGAAGTGAGAGGGGCGAGGTGTAAGAAAGGAAAGGAACAAGTGTAGGAAGGGTAGAAAAGAGCTTTGATGAAGGGAAGTGCATTGACAGGGCGTTAGGAAAGGAAGGGGAGAAATGGCCTGTGGAAAAGGGAAAGGTTGAGACAGGCTATTGGGTAGGGAGGAGCAGGAGACAGAGACATCCTGTAGGAGCCTAAGGGCGGAGGTGAACTGAGGGAGGCAAGGAGGGAAAGGACAAAGACGAGGTGTGAGAAAGAGAAGGGCATTGATCGAAGGGGCAGGGACGGGCATTGATCCGAAGGGCAAGGTTAAGAAGGGAAGGGATGGGGTAGGGGAGGCAGGACGGGAGGGGGCAAGGACGTGGTATGTAGTAAAAACCAAGACGAGGGTCACTATACACTTAAACGAAAAAAATATGATTATTATACATATGATAGTTTTATTTATTTTTTGCATTCGTAAATATGTCTTAGCAGAGCCTCTATTTTCATTGCTGCTGAATTGAAAATCATGTTCCTTTAGCAGAAAACCGGAACATCAGTATTAGTTCTTGTAGTAGTAGTAGTGGTGGTGGTAGTATAGTAGTAGTGGTGGTGGTGGTAGTAGTAGTAGTAGAAGTAGTTCAGTAGTAGTGGTGGTGGTAGTAGTAGTAGTGGTGGTAGTAGTAGTAGTTAGTAGTAGTAGTAGTAGTAGTGCTTATAACAATACTCATGACACGTTTATATGGGGATGTCATGACAACCTGATTAATGGTGTGGTGGTGATCATAGGGAACATTGGGTGTGGTTAGTGTTGTGGTAGTCAGGAGAGTGTGGCGCGGTGTTGTTCTGGTGGTGATTAAAGGGCAGCCACGAATTGCTTTAATAATGGGCTATTTAGCTACGGTTGGGCGTGTGGTGGAAGGGGGGAAGGAGGGGATTGTGGGTAATCATATATTGTTCCAGGTAATGATGACGCGTGGCCTGTGGTGAAGTAGTGGTGGTGGTAGTAGTGGTGGTAGTAGAAATGGTGGTGGTAGTAGTGGTGGTGGACTTCTTTGTTTGAGGGTGTAGTTGCAGTGCATGGTAGAAGTGGTAGTAGTAGTAGTAGTATAGTATTAGCATTAGTGGTATTAGTACTAGGAATAGTTATAGTAGTAGTAGTAGCAGTAGCAGCAACCGCCACATTAGTAATAATATAAATAGTAATAGAAATAGTAACAACAGTAGCAATGGCAGTAGTAGTGATAGAGGCAGTAGTATTGACACAGGCCTAGTAGCAGCAGCAGCAGCAATAGTACTAGTAATAGTAGTAGTAGTATTGGTAACAACAACAAATATAGAGCAGCAGCAGGGAGGTGGTGGCAGTGGGGAAATGGCTGAGGAGTAGTGGGGGGGAGGAAGACATGGGCGGGGTAGGGTGAGGGGTGGGGGTTGGGGCGTGAGGGAATGGGAAGACAGGTGGAAGGGGGGGGGAGGATCAGGTAGTATGGATGGTGTAGTCTCTTCCCTCCTCCTCCTCCTCCTCCTCCTCCTCCTCCTCCTCTTTCTTTGTTTAGGTCATTACACCCGCAGAAACCTTTTAATTGCAACTATTGTATGGTGGTGCAGAAGTGATGACGTCATGTCCTGCAGAGCGAGGCACGGAGGGCGAGGGAGGGAAGGCAGGGAGGCATGAAGGAGGGAAGGAAAGAAATGGGGGAGTGGAAAGGGATTGTAGAACTGAAGAAGACAATATTTTTTACCTGCAATGAAAATAGAGGCTCTGCTATGACATATTTACGAATGCAAAAATAAAGAAAACTATCATATGTATAATAATCATATTTTCTGGAATATATTAAACCATCACTACTAGAAATAAAAAGAAAATTAAATGTCTTTTTTTTCCCCATCACAAGAAAAACCAACCAACTTATCACAACCATTGTTTACCCCTACAGGACACCACACCACGAGGCTGCAGGGGACAGGCGACGAGAGGACAGCCCTGACGGAGGCAGCGACGGAGGTGACACTACTTTTATGAAGGTGTTGCGTTGGAGGGTCACGTCTTGCTGTGGGTGACCAGCTCTGAGAGGACGTGGAGTGTTTGGGCAGAGTGAGAGGGCGGCAGGTGTGACAGAGTGGAACAGGTGGGGGTAGGGAGGTGGAGGCGGGTGGCGGCAGGGGTAAGGAAGGAAGGGGTGGGTGGGGTGGGTAGTGCAAGGCAATGGGAGGGTATGAAGAAGGGAGTGGTGGTGGTTGCCGAGTGTGGAGGAAGGCGTGGAGGGTTGTGCGGGTATGAGGCAGGGAAAGGAAGGGAAAGGGGACGGGAGGTATAAGAAGGGGTGAGCTAAGGCAATGGTAGGATATGAAGAAGGGAGTGGTGGTGGTGGTGTGAGGTGTGGAGGGTTGTGCGGGTATATAGCAGGGAAAGGAAGGGAAGGGAAGGGAAGGGTGTGTGAGTGGTGATTAGATTGGTGAGTCAGGGAAAAGTGGGCTGGGATGGGAGGAAGTGTGTGGGTGGGGACGTTTGTGGGGAAGAAATATTTGAAGGGGAAGGGGAATACCTGGTTTAGGCCATTAAATACCAAGGCCGGGTATGTGCGGCGGCGGGCGGTGACGCGTGACAGCAGGATGGGTGGGGCAGGGGGAGGAGGGAGATAGATAAAGAAAGGCACGAAAACCTCAGGGAAAGGAAGGAGGAGCGGAGGGAAGCGAGGGAGGAGACGGGAAAGGAAGAAGGCATGAATGTGGTAGGAAAAAATAACCACAAAAAAGATATTCAAGGATAATGAAAAGAGGGAGGAGAAAAGAGAAAGAGAAAAGAGAAAGAGAGGAGTGTCAGGAGCAGTGTCTGATCAGGAGTTGCGTGGTGGTGGTAGCAGCAGCAGCAGGGTTTGGCAGCGACCAGCAGGCGACATCGCAGCGGCCGTGGGTGGCGAGGGTCACGCTATCCTCTCATTGCTCACTATCGACCGTGCTGCGCCGCCCTCCTGCCGCCAAGGTACCAACGTAGGGCGGGAACTCAGGGACGAAGGTGGAACGCTGCCCTGGGCCTGAAGGACGGAGGGGCCTGAGGTGCTCCTATAGGATACGTGTAGGTATTTTTTGCTTTATGTCTTAGGTCATTTCCTTTTCTCCTCCTCCTCCTCATCCTCTTCTTCTTGCGGCAGGGAAGTCCAGTGGCATAGCTCAATGATTTCCTTTAATCAGAGCTGAAGGCAGGAGTGGCGGTAGGAAGGTGGGCTTGTTCCCTTCCCTTCCTACACCTTCTACATACCCTGTCTTCCCTCCACTCCTCACCCCCGCCCCGCCTCGCCCCTCCCACCCTGCATATCACCTGTGACCTCGGCAGTAAACTATAGGTCTGGTACTCTCTTTTTCCCTCGTCATGGGTTGTTTTGTGGCCTGTTCTACCCTCTATGTATGTTACGCTGCACCCCTATTACCTTGTCTCTACCTATGTCAGTATGTCTGTCTGTGTGTATCTCTTTCTGTGCCTAGCTATCTCTCTCTGTCTGCTTGTCTCTTTGTCAGTCTCCACCAAGCCTTATTGAGAGTTACTGAAAAATATATACATGAAAACAGATAGATGGATGTGCGTATATACTAGATCGATGTATATATATCGACACTAAATAAGGCAAGTGAATAAATAAATAGATCAACAAATAGATAAATAACATGGACTACACACACACACACACACACACACACACACACACACGGTAGCGCCATTGTTCACTTTCCCGAAACTCTTCAAAGTGGAATGCAGTTCGAGGTTTGATTGGTCGATTCGAGTATCTTGACGTCAGAGTGCTCCAGCGAATGGCCGCCGCCGAACACGTCTCCGCTACAGACAACAGGAGCGCCGCCGTCAGTGCCACCAGTAGCCTTGCACCTCCACTCCAAGGCGTTAGTTAATTTGCCGAGAAAGAGAAGAGCTGGTTATAGGAGAGGAGCTGGCATACGAGGTGCTGGTTTTACTAAATATTCTAATATCTCGGTCTCCTTGTGTTGGAGGAGTAAAAAAGTGTATATTACGTACTAAAAACTGCTTGGTTTACGAAATGAAACACTACATTGCCCTCTCCTCCTCCTCTTCCTCTTCCTCTTCCTCCTCCTTCTCCTTCTCCTCTTCGCAGTGGTTCAGAAGTAACCTTTTCATAGCGCGTTCAGGGGGCCGCAACTCCCTGCCTACCTCAGTGCTGGTGGTGTTGCTGCCGGTGGTGGTCATGGGACAGGCGTGTACGGGGGCCCTGCAGGAACCCGCCCCAAGGTCCCTCGCTGCTCACGCCACCAGCTATCCTGCGTTTATTTCGCGAGTTTACGCTTCCGCTGTGTGCGTGTGTGTGTGTGACCACCTATCTCTCTCTCTCTCTCTCTCTCTCTCTCTCTCTCTCTCTCTCTCTCTCTCTCTCTCTCTCTCTCTCTCTCTCTCTTACACATACACATGTTTCTCTAAGGTTTTTGGTGATGTTCTTGTTCTATCCGCCTGTTCATCCTCGCAGTCCTCGAGGCTTAGGACTGCGGATGTTTTGTGGTGTAAAAAAAAAGAGGATTAGTTTTTTCCAGGTTATCGAGCTTCCGCGCCACGTCATCGTAGAAAAGAAAAAAAACGTGTTCGTTGTTACATGTCCAATGTTGAAGCAGTAGTTGAGGCGCTGGTGAGAGTGTGTGTGTGTGCGTGTGTGACTGAAGCGTCCACCTCCACTCACAACTAAGTACATGTGTCAGTGGGTAATGTGCACCATTGGAGACCAAACCATTGTGAGATATGGAAACTTTCCCTGCGTGGCTGGCTGGCGGGCTCCCATGACCTGTGACTCAACCAGTCAACCACCGTCGCGTGTACCAGCGTTGTACTCAGTGCGGCAGGTCCCTCTCGCCTCCCGCCCAGCCGCTCCCCCCGTCATGCAAGGAGTCAGGGTTTCCGAGGCGTCCGGAACTCCTCGCCAGCACTGCGACGAACACCAGGCTGAGGAAGGTGTGCAAGAGGACAAGACTCGTTGGTGTTGAAGACGTCATGGGACAGGAGCGTCTCGCCGGTGTCTGCAGCGAGTGGTGGGGGGGCGGCGGGGGGAACCGACGGGTAGTGCGGCCCCAGGCAGTGATCGTGACTTCCGGGCCGGCGGGCTTCCGTTGCCGCCCACAACGTATTGGGGCCCCTCGGGGAAGGGGCGCCTCATTGCTGGAGCCCCGACGCTTCCGTAGCCCCCGGGATTCCTACCCTAGTCTGCCCTCTGCCGTCCTGCTTCACCAGTGTCCTGGGGAAGCGGCTCTGTAGCGAAGGTTCAGTAAAAGTATTGCAGATCAATGATTCCCGCGCGGCAGGCTGAGTGGTGGCCCCCGCACTCCCTCCTCGGTGATAGCGTCTCAACCATTTTTATAATAATCTTCCTACCTCTTTTCCTCCTCCCCCTTCACCCCCTCCTCCTCCTCCTTCTCTTCCTCCGCCACATACCGATGGAAGATGAATACTAAAGATAATGCCATAATAATTTACTTTCCTTAATTATATCTGTTAGCCTCCCTTTGTACTCTCCTCTCCTCCTCTTCTTCCTGTTCCTCCTCTTTGCCTCTTTCCATCGCCTTGACACATTCTTCGTTTGGTTATATGTAAAAAAAATGTGTTTGATCATTAGTGGGAGAGTTATATAACAGCGATATTACATAATTCATCATCATTATTATTCATATTACACAATATATCATAGTGGTACGTGTAGATTGTTTTAAGTAGCCTGTATTCTATAGTACACGGCATGCTCGCTGTACTGCTGACAACGCATAGCACATGTCTGAAAAAAAGAAATTAATTAACCAACGGACCACTTTACTGTTTGTGGTAACCTATACATGTTTCCTTACTGAGCCGTGTCACGCGAAGGATGTGGGAACATTACGTTATGGATGAAGCAGTGGAGCAGGCTGGCAGTGGCGCTGGTGGATGAAGAAAGACGTCCACATATCCTTGGCACTGGAAGAATTCACAGATAGTTATAAGGTCGTGGATTCCACAGTGCCAAAGATGGAAGGGCAGAATAACATCGATCAACATAACCAACACCAACCAACAACATCACGGCACTTCTACCATCATCACCAACGTCACTTCACCACCACGCATCATCATCTTCTTCCGCCCTTATAGCCAATGGGAGTGAGTTGGTGTGAGGCCCGAAATGTTCTAGGTAGAAGGGTCAAAGGATAGAGATGAATGTATGAAAATATGTATGGAAGTTTGGATGTAATAAATAAAGGATATGCATTAGACGTAGCGGGCGTGAGAAGCTAGTTCCTATAACAGTGTACCCATTGTTTTACTACACGTAACTTGATACTTGTACGAAGGTTTGAACTATCTGAGGTATATAAGGTATACATGGAAAATGTTGAATACTTGTGAGGAATACATTGCTTGATTTCATTGTGATTTATGTAAATGGTCTTGAGTTTTACAAGAGCACGGCGATTGAGGGAAAGATTAGAGTCACCTGTCAAGCGTGCCAACTGTGCCAACACAACGCGACTGACTGCTGACCCGTCATAAGTTACTCTAAAAACTGCATATTGCTTCATTTACATATTTATATAATTAAGAATAAAACATCAAATAAATACAAGGCTTTAGTACTTTTATCATCCCCAGTTAGACCATCAATACTTCAAAGGATGTGTTGGTATCCCTAGGTAGTGTAGTCAAGTGCCGCGTAGAAGCATGGAAGGTGCTCGTGTAATGTAGTGTTTTTACGTCTAGCTAAGTTCACAAGTGCCGCCGCGTCCTTCCCTTGACACACCGTAATTGGTAAGTACTCGTGGTCCTTGTGGTAGTGTAAGGAATAACTTGTATAGGCATGTAAGGGCGGCAGAGTGGTGTAGTGTCCCGCCATGTGCCTTGTGTACCGCGCCATGTTACAGCGTCCTGCCGCATGGATAGGACAGACAAGGTGTTCTGGATTTTCTTCCTCAAGAGGTACGGTGGTTGGGTCCTGAAGGAAGAAACGCAACCGCCCGTGACCACTCATGTTGATATTTATCTAAGTTTTCTGAGTCTAGGAATGAAGAGGATTATGTACGTTCATATAGTGTGGCGGTGGTGTGCGAGGGAGTCGGGACAGGGAGACAATGGTGTGGCGGTGGTGTGGAAGCAGGGTTGTGAACTGTACGATAATTATCGTATTTGTACGATAATTTGACTATCCGTACGATGTACGATGCATGCATGGTTGAGAATCGTACATGAAAATACGATAATTGACTCACAAATATAATTACATTATAAAGTCTTACGAAAATTGTCGTCGCAAAAAACAAAACAAAAATCTGTCGCTGTCAACTAACGCAAGAGAGAGAGAGAGAGAGAGTTTTGAGTTGGACTTTTGGTCCTTTGCATGACATGGATTTGGACCGTTGCTTGCCGCATTAGAACGCAGATTGTGAGAAGGTTTTTAGCCAGATTAACCTTACCAAGACAAAGTTTAGAAACTGACTTCTAACGGAAACCATAATTGGTTCTCTTCCAGCAGTGCAGTGTGTAAGGGAAAAGGGAGATTGTGTTACTTTCATCCCTACACATGATATGATATGTCGATGACAACTGACACTATCATTATAAGCGCCAGCTGACACAGGGGATAAAAGAATAGAGGAGGAACAGGAATTCCTCTTTTCTTTTGAGGATGATAGCTATGTAGAGTTCTCGAATTCAGCTTCTTTTGAGTCATTAAGTGTCACTAAATATATTTTTGTTTTATTTAATTTCATTTATTTTGGAAAATATAAATTAACACGGAATTTTGTGTCATGATTGGATATATTATATATTTTGGTGAAAAGAGAAAATATTTTTATATGTGGAATGCTGAATTCAATGATATAATAGTTATCTACTGACTATCATTTTAGCTAAGATTGTACGATAATCTCTGAAAATACGATAATTTTGGTGGCTCGGTACGATAATGTCGGCTACAAAAGTTCACAACCCTGTGTGGGAGGGACAGGGAGGCGGGGAGGGCTACGGGCTCGACACACCACACCCCCGCCGTTCCTTATTTATTTACCACAAAATACTCTAAGTGATTAACCAGGACGTGTGTGGTACTGTGGTTGCTGGAGGTACTGGAGGAGACAGGAGAGAAGAGATTGCCGTATAACACACACACAACCATCAGCTGACGCCCTCACTCACACAGACCAAAACTAATGAAAATGTTTTAGTATCCCAAGTGAAATAGACAAGGGAAGAGTTGACAAATCTGTTAACGACACCGCACTATACTTTGTTTGTAGCCTAGTGACTTATGTGTGTACTGCGTGTGGTTGAGGTTCCTGCTTCATACATCCTTTACAGTATGTATTTTATGTCATGTGATAGTTGTTTTAATGCTTCCTGCCTCCAACCTTCCCATGCCATAGCCTGCACCGGTTATCCTGTCACTGACGCGCCAGATTTCATACTTGGTGAGGATGAGGGCTACTATTTATAACATGACTGTGTCTAGATTAAAGTATTTTTTTTACCTTTCTACTGTATCTACAGGTCAGAACGAGTGTGAAAGTAGCATTGAAATGTTATGCAAACAATTTTTTTCATAGGCTAGGTTAGGTTAGGTTAGTTTGAGGGTTAGATTTGGTTAGATTAGTTTGAGGGTTAGGTTAGTTTGATGGTTTGATTAGGTTATAATTTGATGCTTTTACAAATGGAGTGAGTTTCTTTCCAGTCAAAACGTCGAAAAAGGGTATTTTTAGAAATTTGTCATCACTTTCGAATTGCAAAAAAACTCCACTTTTTTTAGGTTTGCGCAGGAAAAAACTATCTCCATTTGGGAAAGCATCACATTAAGAAAAAAAAAATCGAACTTGTCTGAAAATCTTGCAACGGTCATAAACTAAATTTTTACCAGGAGGATTTTTTTTGACACATTTGTCGCGTCTATTAAAAGTTTAATTATTGGGCTCTATATTATTCACGTCAGCTTTACATGATGTGATAACACCGGGTATAACTACACCATTGGGTGTTATTTTGTTATTGGGCACCACTGTTTTCGAAGACTACACATTCGTTTTTGATGAGTTTTGATACATTTTGAATTAATTTGGCACTCGTTTTTTGGCGGAAATCAATTGTTTTTGTTATATCCTCCCTATGTAAAGCAAATATATAAGTAATTTCCGCCAGGAGCTGATAGGGTAGGTTATATTAGATTGTTTGTTTGGAAGTGGGGTTAGAAGTGCACCGCGATGCACTGGTCCCCCGGGTGCATATTCCCGTTCTCTATGCGAGTATGTGGTTTCCGAGTGAAGACGCTTGGCTGTAGCTCCGAAACTAACCGTAGGATCTTCTCGCAAATGCCCTCATTGTGATTCCCACGCAAAGTTCCATCATTTTGATTGGGTGGACGTAACCTATTCTATCAGTAACATAACGTAACCTATTCTATCAGTAACATAACGTAACATAACCTGACGTGTTCAAGAGTAAACGCCACATACTCTTCCAGAAAACGGGAATATGCCCCCCGGGTAAATATTTCGTGTTACCTTACGACAAATTGACTGCTTTGTGGATTTCCACCTTGATGATTTCCACGGTTACTTCCATGCGAAAAGTATTTGATTATTTTCCCGGTTATAATGGAAGAGAACTGCGCGGTCGCTAGTACTCGCTGCCGCCGTTTACTACTTACGTTTTCTATATTATTTTTTGCTTGGTATACTCAGTCTATAATATTAGACTGTGGGTATACTGTGCAGTATTAATCCACTTCCACGTAACCTTTAAACTTATATACATATTGAAGAAATGATATAGCTGTCTAATAGCACATACAGACACACCATCTCCGGCCGTTTTGGAGGCCCCCCAACCCTATAGGAGGTTAGGTCAAGGTTCGGTTAGGTTGATAATCCCGCCGGGGAATTAAATTAGGTTCGGGCAGGGTAATAATCCTCCCGGCAGGGCGGGACAGAGCGGACCATGCACTTGGCGGCTGGCCGGCGGGCTGGCGAATGCGGGGCGGGGCGGGACACCTGTTTTAAGAAAATAAGGAAGCTACAAGAGGCCGCGAGGCCTACACGTGGTAGTTCCTGTCACCTAACACTACCTACATCCACCTTTCATCCCCATCTATGAACCTATCCAGCCCCTCTTTAAAGCTCCCTAATGACTCGGCACTAACTACCTGTCTACTGCGACCATTCCATTCATTCACCACCCTATTTGTGAACCAGTTTTTCCTTATTTCCTTTCTAAATCTACGCTTTTCCAGCTTGAATCCGTAACTTCTTGTTCTACCCTGGTTAAAAGCCTAAGAACTTTTCCTACCTCTCCTTTATTAAATCCCTTTATCCACTTAAAAATTTCTATCAGATCGCCCCTTACTCTACGTCTCTCGAGTGAGTGTAATTTTAATAACTTCAATCTCTTCTCATAACTAAAGTTACGCATCCCTTGTATCATTTTGGTCATCCTTCTCTGCACTGTTCATAACAAGGCTATATCCATCCTGTAATATGGAGACCAAAACTGAACCGCATAGTCTAGGTGAGGCCTGACTAGAGCCAGATAAAGCTTTAGAATAACTTCCGCACTTCTACTTTTAATACTTCTGGTAATGAATCCTAATACTCTATTAGCCCTATTTCTGGCCTCAATACATTGTTTCCTAGGTCGGAGGTCTGGGCTCACCCTCACTCCAAGATCTTTTTCACCTTCTGATCTTTTCAGCGATACATTGCTTATGGTGTATCTATTCAATCAATCATTGGGGGCATACGCCGGGGGGCGCGTCGCCTCGCCCACCCTACGACGCCACTCCCGGGGGTCACCACGCGCGAGTTCCCATGCAGGCTCCTTTCCTATACCAAGCAGCTCTCGACAAGAAACATCAACTTGCCCCAGCCACGAGCCTTGTGGGCGCCCCCTTGGCCTCCTCCACGCCGGATTGTCTCTTACAGATACAACCCGATGGGAAGGATCGGTTTCAGGGTAGCGTGCCACATGCCCATATAGCCGAAGTTGGCGCTGACGGACTATGCAGGTAATAGGCCTCGATTCAGTCTCACGGTGCAATCGCTGATTTGACACGTAATCATCCCAGCGATACCCCATGATTCTGCGAAGACACTTATTACCAAAGGCATTGATTCGTCTCTTCAAGTCACTATTTAGTGTCCATGTCTCACAACCATAGAGTAAGACAGGGATCACAAGCGACTTGAAGATCCGGATCTTTGTCCTCCTGCACAGGTACCGACAACGCCAAATACTCCCACTGAGCGAGTCCATAACACCGTGGGCTATGCCAATCCGCCGTAAGACTTCTTGACGTGACCCGCCGTCATTATGGACTGCGCTACCAAGGTATGTAAAACTTTCCAAGATCTCAATGTCCTCGCCACACGCATTAACAGACTGTACTGCTTCATCTAGTAAGTCTCCAAAAACCTGGACCTTGGTCTTGAGCCAGGAGACCTCAAGTCCCAAAGGCTTTGCCTCCTCGTGCAGCGCCTCGAGAGCCATCACCAGGACCTCCAGCGACTCAGCAAAGATTACTGCATCATCGGCAAAAACAAGATCAGTGATCTTGGTGTTGCCGACGGATGCTCCACAATCACTTTGATCTCCAACCTTGTCCAATACCCAGTCCATATAAGCGTTGAAAAGTGATGGGGCAAGGACGCACCCTTGCCTCACTCCTGTATTCACAGGAAAGAAGCTGGTATCTATTACCAGGGTCTTTTCTACCAACATTCATAACGCTGCACTTATCAATATTAAATATCATCTGCCAACTGACTGCCCACTCGTTAAGTTTATCTAAGTCTCCCTGCAATATGTTTACATCAGACTGTGATCCAATAATCCTACCTACCTTAGTATCATCAGCAAACTTGCTGATATCACTGCTAATCCCACTATCCAAGTCGTTGATGTAAATCAAAAATAGTAATGGGCCCAAAACAGACCCTTGTGGAACTCCACTTGTCACCAGTCCCCATTCAGATTTAGAACCATTAATTGTAACCCTTTGTTGCCTATTACTTAGCCAAGCTCTGAACCAATGAAGAACCTTCCCATCTATTCCATGAGCCTTAACCTTATTTAAGAGTCGCTCGTGTGGTACTTTGTCAAATGCCTTACTAAAGTCTAGATATATTAATTATATCATAATCCTTACCATTATCTGCCGTCTCATAAACTTTCCTATAAAAAGTCAATAAATTGGTGAGACATGACCTACCCTTGGTGAATCCATGTTGTGAATCATTGATCAAACTATGTTTATCTAAGTGCTCTCTAATTTTTTTTGTAATAATAGATTCCAATAATTTACCCACCACTGACGTTAGACTTACGGGTCGATAATTTGACTTTAGTCCTCTGTTCTCCCTTCTTAAATATGGGAACAACATTTCCTTTCCTCCACACTAATGGCACATTGCCTATCTCAACCGATTTCCTAAAAATGTGCACTACATTTCGTTCTCGTACAATGCCGTCACTTCCCTGGTTTCCGAGACGGTGACTATTATTTCCAGGCCAAGTTTTAGTGTTTTTTCTGATGGAGATATATTGTTATCAATGGAAACGACCATAGCGACCCTATAGGATTTGGTGATGATAATTACACCAAAAAAAACTAACAGGTTTCCGGAAAATGAAAATATAGCCATGTGATAAAGCACCATTTGTTGGCTAGGAAAAATTTGTCAGTGTCTCAGAAAATTACCGCGCAGTCTTCGTCCATTTTTACCATTTTCCCCTCGTTTTTTTTTTTTTTCTTTCTTTTTTGTTCCACTTGTGGTTTGTGAGGAGTGGAGGGTTGAGTCACCACGTCACCACCTGTGTTGCTGCCGCCGCCCCGCAACCCACCCTTTGTTTGGGTCAGGAACTGCCTGCTTGTTGTCACTGTGCAGGTCGCTACGTGACTCATGCAGCGCCAGGCGGATCTGTTTGTAGTGCACGTAGCGGCGATGCTCCCGCGTAGTTAGCTGAAAATTGTTGTCATTCAAATCAGAAAATAAGAACATAAGAATATTAGGAAGCTACAAGAGGCCGCGAGACCTACACGTGGTAGTTCCTGTTACTTAACACTACCTACATCCACCTTTCATCCCCATTCATGACATTATCTAGCCTCCCTTTAAAGCTCCCTATTGACTCCACACTATCTACCTTATGACTGAGTGAGTGAGTGATAACAGCAGGGCGAGGATAAATATAGCCGGCCATGCGTAGCTTCCATATCAGCACCACCAAAAAAGCTTTAAATTTAAGTGCATGTGTATTGATTATAATTGTTTGCCAACCATTTCCAGTTTAGGAATAATAGGTCCTGTGTAATTATGAATGATAAGTGTCAGACATTATTTACTGCTCACTGGTTATGGTTAGTCCTCCCCCCTACTATCTCTCATCACTCATTCCCAGTGTCTTATTATCTTAGTTCCAGGATTTACTATATACGTATAGTAGCTCTTAACAAAAGCATTAGACTGGATTTCTGGCAGTGTATAGTATAAATAAATCATGAATGGATGACTTAAAATCCCTTGCACAGGAAAGGGATTATAATATGTAGCGTCAACAACACTATAGTCGCCACTGCACTAATGTCGTCAGGCGCTATATTATGAATTTTAGCATCACTACAGATTTGTATGTGCCACTGAAGAGGCATGCACAGTAGTTTATATTATGTAGCTATCTTCAGTGGCACATACAAATTAGTAGTGATGCTAAAATTCGTAATATATGGCGCCTGGTGACATTAGTGCAGTGGCGACTATAGTGTTCTTGACGGTAGTATCTCTTGCGTCATTTTTGTCACTTAATCAATGGGGGAGGTGCATATTAGGATTGCGTCATTAAGGAGACTTTAATTTACACCTGTTAAGCCCACACAGGTTAATTAGGGGCAGATACACAGTATAAAGGACACATTTCACTCTTTGTCTTGCTGTACAACGTCTTTCACAACTCTTTATCAAGGCCCAGAAGTGTTTACCCTTATTTTCGTTCTCCGTCACCCCCTCCCTCCCTGTCCTCGGCCCTGCCCTTATCTCAGCTCCCTGGCGTCCCTGCGTGATCACTTGTTTACCTTAGCTCCCGATATGACCGCGGCCTTGTTGGGTGGGGAAGACTGCTGTGATAGCATGGATTATTCGTAGTTTTAATAGTGATACTTATTGATCGGTGTAGAATTGACTGCAACATTGGGACGTTTATGGGTGTGTTCAGTTATTGTTATTATCTTTATTATGGTTAATATTATTGCTGGAGTTACTATTCTAGTTATTTGTTATTATTATCATTATTATTTTTTATTATTAACAGTAGTATAGTAATTGGCCACCACTACCGTTTCTATCGCATCCCGTGTTGTCTAGTGGCTAGGATACGCGGCTCTCACCCGCGAGGCCCGGGTTCGATTCCCGGCACGGGAAGTAATTTTATTTGTAATAATTATAATTTTATTGGTAACTTATAATAATGAGTAAGGGTGCCTGGAACTGTCGCCGATAGGAATTCTCGCCGACGTCGGCGGGTGTTCCAATTTTTCACGTCGGCGAGTGTTTCTGTTTCTGTCGACAGTTCTAGTTCTAGATCTTGAGTTAGGTTATGTGGTTAGCTTATGTTGGCCAGGTTAAAGGTCTAAGTTAGGTTAGTGAACGAGCGGGTGGGTCTTTACCAGTGGAATTGTCGCCGAAAAGGTCCACGTCGGTGAGAGTTCTCGGTTGGCGTTTCGGCGAGAGTTCCTATCGGCGACTGTTCCATAAACCTAAGTAAGTAATAAGTAATAATTTATTGGTAAGTAATTATAATTTAAGGATTGTCTGTAAGAGACTTTCCGGCCTGGAGGAGACCAAGAAGTCTCGAAGCCCACAAGGCTCGTGCTGGGGCAAGTTGATGTTTCCTGCAAGACTACCGTAGATAACACTAAAGTCGCCAGGACAGCTTTTTTTTTCTGTTTACATATGTACGACTGTACGTCTGGTGGCGTTAATATTTACATTTCTACATCCATGATTTCAGGAAAGTTAGAAGGGGCTATCTGGAGAGTCTGTGTCATTTTGTATCTTCATCTGTGTCATATTATGGCTATAAATGAACAAATTAAAAAAATATCACCAGAGTGCCGACCAACAATAAGGTCGCCAATTAGTGTTTATTTACTGAGTGTCCTCCCGCTGGCGTCGTCGCCCGAAAAAATACCGAATAGTGAAATTTGAAACCGTATATACTTGCAGATACAAAGCATAAAACAACGCTGAAACAGGGTAGATTATACAGGCATGATATAAACTACTGTGTATCATCTTCAGTGGCACATAAAGATCAGTAGTGATGCTATAATTCGTAATATATGGAGCATGGCGACATTATTGCAGCTGGCGACTATACTGTTATCTACGGGAGGACTCTCGGCTTTGGTTTCCTGTCAGGAGATGCTTGGTATGGGAAGGGAGCCTGCATGGGGACTCGCGCGTGGTGACCCCCGGAAGTGGCGTCGTAGGGTGGGCGAGGCGACGCGCCCCCCGCCGTATGCCCCCAATGAATTAATGAAGTAATTTTACAGGAACTACCACGTGTAGGTATCACGGCCTCTTGTAGCTTCCTTATTTTCGTATGTTATGTTCTTATAACCCTGGATAACACAGCGTCTTTGGTTTCATCAGTCAAAAGAACCAATGCTGTCCTTGGTAAAGTGTCATCATGCGCACCCTGTGTCAAGACGCTCTTCAGGCTGTTCCTCAGGGAGATGCACGTGGGAAGTGTGTGTGTGGGGGCGTGTTGCTAGTTCTCTGTGATTAGCCAAATAGTAATGTGATTTAGTCGTCCTGTAGCTGAAGACAGTGTATGGCCTGAGTTTATTTCTTATGTGTGTGTGTTGGGGTAGTGTTAAGAAGCAGCCTTGAAATCTTTGATGCAATGAAAGGAGCAGAGGACAAAACGAAAGGGAGAGGGAATGTATGTGAAATGATGGAAAGAAAACACACACACACACACACAGTGGCGTACCGAGGGGGGGGGGGGGGCATGCGGCCATGGCCCCCCCATTTGCAAAGAATAAATAATAATAAAATATATTTATTATAAATAAATAAATATATATATATATCACAGACCACTATATCTACAGTGCACCATGGTCTATGATATATATATATATATATATATATATATATATATATATATATATATATATATATATATATATATATATATATATATATATATATTTTGGCCCCCCCCTTTTCAATGTTCTGGGTACGCCACTGCACACACACACACACACACACACCACACACACACACACACACACACCACACACACACACACACACACACACACACACACACAAGGGTACTCCGTAGTGTAGTGGTTAGCACGCTCGGCTCACAACCGAGAAGTCCCGGGTTCGATCCCTGGGTGGAGCGGAAACATATGGGCTGTTTCCTTAAAACCCCAGCCCTGTCCACCCAGCAGTGAATGGGTACCGGGTGTCAGCCGGGGGTTTGTGACCCCCCTCCCGGGGTGGTGGCTTCGGCCAACACTAACCACTCAGGATGAATGTTAAAAATGTTGATATGGAGACAGGGCCATACGAGCGTTGCTCTGGCCCTGTAAAATACAACTAGATGAATACACACACACACACACACACACACACACACACACACACACACACACACACACACACACACACACACACACACACACACACACACACACACACACACACACACACACACACACACACACACACACCACAAAAAAAAAACACACACACACACACACACACGTCCTACAAACCTATAATAATCGTAGCGGCTAGGGACACATGTAACACCATTGGCCTTTATTTTCCTCGCCCGACCCCCTTTTCCCCTCGCCACCCTCCGCCCTCTAACCACTCGCCGCAAAATCTGCTGGAGGGAAGGACAGGGGGCGGGGACAAGGGTCCGCCCGCCAGATGGCACCACCCACTGGGCTGCAGACCCGCCATTATCCCTGCCACCACCACCACCATCACCACCGCCTGACGTCACAACCTCCTGGCGCACTGTAGGAGTTATTAAAGGCATTGGATCGTCTGAAAAAAGTGGGGGAAAGAGGATAGGGAGGCAGGGATAGGTAGACATATTGCTACACAGAGGTAGATAGACGGACAGGCAGACAGACACTCATATAATGGGGTTTATGTGGTACAGGAACTACCACGTGTGCTATATAGGTTTCACGGCCTCTTGTAGCTTCCTTATTTTTTCATGTTCTTATGATTTCAGACAAACAGAGAGAGAGAGAGAGAGAGACAGAAAGACAGGCAAACGTAAACTGGCAGATATAGAGACAGGAACACATACACACTCACCATTGAAGGCCGATGTTATGAGTTTTTGTTACATAAAATTCATGTGTTAACGCTGATACATTGACATTATGCGTATATAATTTTTGTTATATATATTTGTATGTTGGTTTCTTTAGATATATTTGTGTAAATTGTCTCTTTCCGCATCAAGGTGCCGCCACGCATGGAACGTTCCGTCGCAGAGTAATCAACCCCTTCACGCCCAGATCTTTCCTTGGCTATATAAAATTGTCTGTTGTTAGCCATGAAATTACGAAAAGTAACTGAATATACCAATTAGTTAGTGGACAAGGATACCAAACAGGTCATATCTATAATAACATTGCTTATATTAATTTAAAATCGTCTAAAGGTAGCCAAATTACAATGAAAATTACGTTCTGGGCCTCAAGGGGTTAATGGTGACAGGAAACAGGATGTAACAAGGGGCAGCAGGGTGTAACAAGGGACAGCAGGGTAGGGTGTAACAAGGGGCAGCAGGGTGTAACAAGGGGCAGCAGGGTGTAACAAGGGGCAGCAGGGTATAACAAGGGGCAGCAGGGTGTAACAAGGGGCAGCAGGGTGCAACAAGGGGCAGCAGGGTATAACAAGGGGCAGCAGGGTGTAACAAGGGGCAGCAGGGTGTAACAAGGGGCAGCAGGGTGTAACAAGGGGCAGCAGGGTATAACAAGGGGCAGCAGGGTAGGGTGTAACAAGGGGCAGCAGGGTATAACAAGGGGCAGCAGGGTGTAACAAGGGGCAGCAGGGTGTAACAAGGGGCAGCAGGGTATAACAAGGGGCAGCAGGGTGTAACAAGGGGCAGCAGGGTGTAACAAGGGGCAGCAGGGTGTAACAAGGGGCAGCAGGGTGTAACAAGGGGCAGCAGGGTAGGGTGTAACAAGGGGCAGCAGGGTAGGGTGTAACAAGGGGCAGCAGGGTATAACAAGGGGCAGCAGGGTGTAACAAGGGGCAGCAGGGTATAACAAGGGGCAGCAGGGTGTAACAAGGGGCAGCAGGTAGGGTGTAACAAGGGGCAGCAGGGTGTAACAAGGGGCAGCAGGGTGTAACAAGGGGCAGCAGGGTATAACAAGGGCCAGCAGGGTGTAACAAGGGGCAGCAGGGTGTAACAAGGCAGCAGGGTGTAACAAGGGGCAGCAGGGTAGGGTGTAAACAAGGGGCAGCAGGGTATAACAACGGGCAGCAGGGTAGGGTATAACAAGTGGCAGCAGGGTATAACAAGGGGCAGCAGGGTAGGGTGTAACAGGGGCAGCAGGGTAGGTGTAACAAGGGGACAGCAGGGTAGGGTGTAACAAGGAGCAGCAGGGTGTAACAAGGGGCAGCAGGGTATAACAAGGGGCAGCAGGGTAGGGTTGTAACAAGGGGCAGCAGGGTGTAACAAGGGGCAGCAGGGTATAACAAGGGGCAGCAGGGTAGGGTGTAACAAGGGACAGCAGGGTAGGGTGTAACAAGGGGCAGCAGGGTAGGGTGTAACAAGGGGCAGCAGGGTATAACAAGGGGCAGCAGGGTAGGGTGTAACAAGGGGCAGCAGGGTGTAACAAGGGGCAGCAGGGTATAACAAGGGGCAGCAGGGGTAGGGTGTAACAAGGGGCAGCAGGGTGTAACAAGGGGCAGCAGGGTATAACAAGGGGCAGCAGGGTAGGGTGTAACAAGGGACAGCAGGGTTAGGGTGTAACAAGGGCACAGGGACAGGGGCAGGGTATAACAAGGGGCAGCAGGGTATAACAAGGGGCAGCAGGGTAGGGTGTAACAAGGGGCAGCAGGGTATAACAAGGGGCAGCAGGGGAGGGTAACAAGGGGCAGCAGGGTGTAACAAGGGGCAGCAGGGTATAACAAGGGGCAGCAGGGTATAACAAGGGGCAGCAGGGTGTAACAAGGGGCCAGGAACAGGGGAGGGGTGTAACAAGGGGCAGCAGGGGGGAGGGTGTAAAACAAGGGGCAGCAGGGTGTAACAAGGGGCAGCAGGGTAAGAACAAGGGGCAGCAGGGTATAACAAGGGGCAGCAGGGTATAACAAGGGGCAGCAGGTGTAACAAGGGGCAGCAGGTAGGGTATAACAAGGGGCAGCAGGGTTCAGGGTGTAACAAGGGGCAGCAGGGTATAACAAGGGGCAGCAGGGTGTAACAAGGGGCAGCAGGGTATAACAAGGGGCAGCAGGGTGTAACAAGGGGCAGCAGGGTGTAACAAGGGCAGCAGGGTGTAACAAGGGGCAGCAGGGTGTAACAAGGGGCAGCAGGGTGTAACAAGGGGCAGCAGGGTAGGGTGTAACAAGGGGCAGCAGGGTGTAACAAGGGGCAGCAGGGTATAACAAGGGGCAGCAGGGTGTAACAAGGGGCAACAGGGTATAACAAAGGGCAGCAGGGTGTAACAAGGGGCAGCAGAGTAGGGTGTAACAAGGGGCAGCAGGGTGTAACAAGGGGCAGCAGGGTGTAACAAGGGGCAGCAGGGTATAACAAGGGGCAGCAGGGTATAACAAAGGGCAGCAGGGTGTAACAAGGGCCAGCAGGGTGTAACAAGGGGCAGCAGGGTATAACAAGGGGCAGCAGGGTATAACAAGGGGCAGCAGGGTGTAACAAGGGGCACAAGGGACCCAGAACGTAATTTCCATTGTAATTTGGCAACCATAGGACGATTTTAATTAATATAAGCAATGTTTTATAGATATGACCTGTTTAGTATCCTTGTCCACTAGCTAATTTGGTATATTTAGTTACTTTTCGTAATTTTATGGCTAACAACAGACGATTTTATATAGCAAAGGAAAGATCTGGGCGTGAAGGGGTTAACACTATCAAGTTTTGTGGCTATGACATGTAGAGTAATTCTTACCAAAACTTTAAAGAAAATATATGTAAAATGTGCGCTAAGTCACTGTGTTGTGGAAATCTAAACAAAGTGATAAGAATAATTTGTACATCAGTGCACCCGATTGTAGGCCGCGAACACCAGTACCTAAGGGTGACAGTTGCCTGCACGGTTGTCATTGTGGTAGTAGTACATGAGGTACTGTAGTACATACACGGGCTCCCCCACACCGCGAAGAACACAGATTATACTTTCATATTACGTAAACCAAATGAAGAAACATTACAGACTTATGAAAACAATCGAAAGTGGCCAAAATGTTAATATTGCAAGGAAGCCCACCGTGTCCTGAATAAGATTTAACCCCTTGAGGCCCTGAACGTTATTTCCATTGTAATTTGGGTACCATTAGACACTTTTAATGAATATAAGCAATATTTTATAGATATGACCTGTTTAGTATCCTTCTCCACTAGCTAATTTGGTATATTAAGTTACTTTTTGTAATTCTATGGCTAACAACAGATGATTTTATATAGCAAAGGAAAGATCTGGGCGTGAAGGGTTAATGATGTTCCCGTGTGAACGTTAATATTTCCTTCAGGATTTTATTGTGTGGCGTTGTGTCAGTCGATGGTGTGCGCGGCGAAGACTAAAGTAATACTGATAAGCGAGCATAACAGTTAGGTATCGGCCATCGAGTATACAGTCTGTGTGGCGGCTGAGAAACATTCTGGCTAGATCAACTAAGTGTATCGTAGTCAATTGATCTAGCATTCTAGTAAGGTCTGCCACTGATGCCCTGAAACTACTCTGCAAAGTAATCCCCCCCCACACACACACACACACACACACACACACACACGCACGCACGCACGCACGCACGCACGTGTGCGCACGCGCGCGCGCGTGCGTGCGTACACACACACACGCACGCACGCACGCACGCACGCACGCACGCACGCACGCACGCACGCACGCACCACACACACACCACACACACACCACACACCACACACACACACACACACACACACACACACACACACACACACACACACACACACACACACACACACACACACACACACACACACACTAAATATTTAGTGGTCCTATTTCTCCTATGAGTGTAGGACAAAACCCCCCTAGGAAAAAAAACTTAGGACAAAACACCCCTAGGAAAAAAAACATGAGGACGAAACCCCCTAGGACAAAAAAACTAGAATTTTTTTTATCTTCATTTTTATTCTTATTATTTGTAGATTATGAACACTTCTCTGAGATGTAAAATATTACATTCACTATTTAATATATATGTTTTGATAGATAGGTTTTGATAGGTTTTTACCTATAGCTACCGTAGATAACACTTTAGTCGCCATTGCCCTAATGTCGCCAGGCGCCATATGTTACGAATTATAGCATCACTACTGATTTGTATGTGCCACTGAAGATGATACACAGTAGTTTATATCATGACTTTATAATCTACCCTGTTTCAGCGTTGTTTTATGCTTTGTATCTGCAAGTATATACGGTTTCAAATTCCACTACTCGTTTTTTTTCGGGCAACGACGACGGCGGGAGGACACTCAGAACATAAACACTAGATGGCGACCTTAGTGTAGCCCGTTATCAACGTCGCTACTCGGTTGATATTTTTGTAATTTGTTCATTTACAGCCATAATGTGACACAGATGAAGACACAAAATGACACAGACTCTCCAGATAGCCCCTTCTAACTTTCCTGAAATCACGGATGTAGAAATGTAAGTATTAACGCCACCAGACGTCTGTAAATAAAAAATAAACGTTGTCCTGGCGACTTTAGTGTTATCTACAGTACATGGGGATTTACGGTACTCAGGTAGACAAAACAATGATCAGGTGGAGTGAACAAACACAAAGAAAGATTATATTTTTCATGATTACTTCAGTAATAAATTGCTTAAATTATATTTTTTCTTCTAATTTTAATGGTATTAAACTGAGGGGGTTTTGTCCTATTTCGCACTTTAGCTTAGGGGGATTTGTCCAAGGGGTTTTTGTCCTAGGGGGTTTTGTCCGAGGGGGGTTTTGTCCTAGGGGGGTTATGTCTGGACCCCTACTCCTATATAGGGTTGATGCCCTTCAACACTATATGCCACAAATAGAATTAGTCACCACAAATACTTCATCACGAAAAGCTGGAGATTTTCATGCGACGAAATAAATTCAGTCGTCGTCATCATCAGTCACAGTCGGAGTCGTGTTTGTCAATATTGCAAGAGTCTGAGTAGTTATTATTCTTTTCTGAGTGTCGCCGTGAAGGTAGTGATGGCGGGTCTGCTGAGTGGTGGTGGAGGTGAGGGCCTGACCTATGCACGTGGTGGTTGTGGTGAGGACGTGATCCATGCACGTGGTGGTGGTGGTGGTGAAGACATGATCCATGCACGTGGTGGTGGTGGTGAGGACGTGACCTATGCACGTGGTGGTGGTGGTGGTGGTGGTGAGGACGTGACCTATGCACGTGGTGGTGGTGGTGAGGACGTGATCCATGCACGTGGTGGTGGTGGTGGTGAAGACATGATCCATGCACGTGGTGGTGGTGGTGAGGACGTGATCCATGCACGTGGTGGTGGTGGTGGAGAAGACATGATCCATGCACGTGGTGGTGGTGGTGGTGAAGACATGATCCATGCACGTGGTGGTGGTGGTGAGGACGTGATCCATGCACGTGGTGGTGGTGGTGGTGAAGACATGATCCATGCACGTGGTGGTGGTGGTGAGGACGTGACCTATGCACGTGGTGGTGGTGGTGGTGAAGACATGATCCATGCACGACTGCACGTGGTGGTGGTGGTGGTGAGGACGTGACATATGCGCGTGGTGGTGGTGGTGGTGGTGGTGAAGACGTGATCCATGCACGTGGTGGTGGTGGTGGTGGTGGTGAGGACGTGACCTATGCACGTGGTGGTGGTGGTGAGGACGTGATCCATGCAAGTGGTGGTGGTGGTGGTGAAGACATGATCCATGCACGTGGTGGTGGTGGTGAGGACGTGACCTATGCACGTGGTGGTGGTGGTGAGGACGTGATCCATGCACGTGGTGGTGGTGGTGGTGAAGACATGATCCATGCACGTGGTGGTGGTGGTGAGGACGTGATCCATGCACGTGGTGGTGGTGGTGGTGAAGACATGATCCATGCACGTGGTGGTGGTGGTGAGGACGTGACCTATGCACGTGGTGGTGGTGGTGGTGAAGACATGATCCATGCACGACTGCACGTGGTGGTGGTGGTGGTGAGGACGTGACATATGCGCGTGGTGGTGGTGGTGGTGGTGAAGACGTGATCCATGCACGTGGTGGTGGTGGTGAGGACGTGACCTATGCACGTGGTGTGTGGTGGTGAGGACGTGATCCATGCAAGTGGTGGTGGTGGTGGTGAAGACATGATCCATGCACGTGGTGGTGGTGGTGAGGACGTGACCTATGCACGTGGTGGTGGTGGTGAGGACGTGATCCATGCACGTGGTGGTGGTGGTGGTGAAGACATGATCCATGCACGTGGTGGTGGTGGTGAGGACGTGACCTATGCACGTGGTGGTGGCGGTGGTGAAGACATGATCCATGCACGTGGTGGTGGTGGTGAGGACGTGACCTATGCACGTGGTGGTGGTGGTGAGGACGTGATCCATGCACGTGGTGGTGGTGGTGAGGACGTGACCTATGCACGTGGTGGTGGTGGTGAGGACGTGACCTATGCACGTGGTGGTGGCGGTGGTGAAGACATGATCCATGCACGTGGTGGTGGTGGTGAGGACGTGACCTATGCACGTGGTGGTGGTGGTGAGGACGTGACCTATGCACGTGGTGGTGGTGGTGAGGACGTGACCTATGCACGTGGTGGTGGTGGTGAGGACGTGACCTATGCACGTGGTGGTGGTGGTGAGGACGTGATCCATGCACGTGGTGGTGGTGGTGGTGAAGACATGATCCATGCACGTGGTGGTGGTGAGGAGGACGTGACCTATGCACGTATTTCCCTTCTATTGATCGAAATTCCAATAGGTCACGATGGTCCTACACGACTCTAATCTCATGCGTCTCGTCTGAACCTTCGTGTCTTTTATCTCCAGGCGGCTAGGATTGAGAGTTAGGAGGGGGCGGGTTACCCTGTTATCCGCACCGATAACAACAAACTGGCCCTCCCTACTTGGTGCAGATATCGTCTGCCTTGTGCTTGTGGACATCTATAGATGTGACAACTGCGTAACACAAGGTTGGCTGTAACCTACGAGTCACCACTGCTCACCTTTTTAACCCCGTCACGCCCAGATCTTTCCTTGGCTATAAAAAATTGTATGTTGTTAGCCATAAAATTACGAAAAGTAACTAAATATACCAAATTAGTTAGTGGACAAGGATACTAAACAGGTCATATCTATAAAATATTGCTTAGACTGCAGTGGTTCTCAAACTGGAGGTAATTACCCCCGCGGGGGTAATGAAGCCGTTTCTGGGGGGTAACGAGGCACTTTCTGAAAGTAATAGTTCGCTGGAGTAAATTTATAAATAATAATAAATAAATAAATAAATAAATGCATATATAATACAGAAGTAAATAAACTAATACTAATATCCAGAGATCGGGAAAATATGTGAAGTACGTAACAAATATTTTTTCACATAAAACACTTTTTTGCAAAAAAAACACCTAAATTATGATTTCTGCTAGAGATGTCCCTAAAATGGCCAAAATAACAACATTTTTATCCAATCTCTGCAAGTGATAATTTCATGTCCTGTCTGTCCACTGATGGGTCAGACTGACAGCGGTATTTCAGTCTTCTGATTTATGTCTAATTATTATAAACGAGTTAAAAGTTTACAGATTTTGGTTAACGGAATGGAGCCAGCAGATACAGCAAATCTGAAATTCGCCCCAGCTGCCAATGTGGATTTAGAGAGGAGCTTCTCAGTCTATAAAAATGTGTTGACTGACAGAAGACAGCGCCTGACAGAAGAAAATCTGAACAAAATCATGGTTACAAATTGCTTTTGCAATCGTTCAGCAGTCTGAGCTATATATATTTTATAGTACAATGTTTTGTATACAGGGCTGTTGCCAGAATTTCATTCGGGGAGAATCGTTAGCTAATTCAAAAAGTTAATCATATGTTCCTTTCCATTTTTTTTTTTTTTTTTTTTAGCTATATGTACTTAATTTCAGTTTATGGCTTGCTGATCATTCAGTATTATATAAGGCTAGTGTTTTGAAACGTCAATAGATTTCAGGGTGGAATCCACACCTGTCCCTCCTCTTGGAGATTGTGGTTCATGACTGTACATAACATAGTTAATAGGACGGATCCGAACACATGAGCGACAGGTAGTTGGCCTACTGTACATTTTGTTCTGTACAAACATCTAACTCGGAGTATTGCGCATCTCTGTATATCGGGTCGTGAGTTAGAACATAAGAACATAAGAAAATAAGAAAGCTACAAGAGGCCGTGAGACCTACACGTGGTAGTTCCTGTTACTTAACACTACCTACATCCACCTTTCATCCCCATCCATGAATTTATCTAGCCTCCCTTTAAAGCTCAACAATGACTCCGCACTAACTACCTGTCTACCGAGTCCATTCCAATCATTTTCCACCCTATTTGTGAACCAGTTTTTCCCTATTTCTTTTTTAAATACACGTTTTTTCCAGCTTGAATCCGTTACTTCTTGTTCTACCCTGGTTACTAGCCGTAAGAATTTTTCCTACCTCTCCCTTTATCCACTTAAAAACATCAGATCGCCCCTTACTCTGCGTCTCTCGATTGAGCTAGTGTAAATTAGCTTCAATCTCTTCCCATAACTAAAGTTACGCATCCCATCTCTCTCTCTCTCTCTCTCTCTCTCTCTCTCTCTCTCTCTCTCTCTCTCTCTCTCTCTCTCTCTCTCTCTCTCTCTCTCTCTCTCTCTCTCTCTTTTCCTTCACATATTTTCCTCCCTCTCCCTATTTCTGTCTCCCACTTCCTCCTTCCCTCCCTCGCCCTGCTTGCTGCCCTGGAAAGCAGGCAAGCAGGGAGAGGGAGGAAAGCAAGCAAGACTAAAGGTTTAGAAGAAAAAGACAACAGAACAATTAGTACTCAGAACAGATTCACACACAATTAGTACACACACACACACACACACACAATTAGTACGCACGCACACACACACACGCACAATTAGTACACACACATGCACACACACACACACACAATTAATATACACACACACAATTAGTACACACACACACACAATTAGTACACACACACACAATTAGTACACATACACACACAATTAGCACACACATACACACACACCGCGCGATGGTCAGGTTGATAACGTTCTGGTCTCTCACTCTGTCGGTAGGCGATTCGAATCCTCGCGCTCCCGGGGATTTTTCACTTGACAAATTCGGGCGGTTACTGTCCCCCTTGAGCAAGGGGATGGGGGTGTGTGGTGTGTGAGGTCCCAGCATTGCCCAAAGATCGGTAATAATGAGCTCCAAGCTCGCACTGAGAGGGTGAAACTGGCGATCGCGAGCCAGCTCGCGTGGACAAAGACCATGGGTGAATAACACACACCCACACACCTACCTACTCTCCACAAGACACAGTACAACCAACACTAGTACAGTTTCCCCCAAGGCAGTGCTGCGTGATCAACACAGAGCCACCACCAGAGGCTGGCTGCCGCGCCGGTCTGGCTCCTGCCTGGGCTCTGCTATACAACTTTTCTGCCGCACCCTAACCTTCGTGACTATATTCACCTATATATTGCACTGATTAACAAAATACATGGAAGCAGTACATGTGTCGTACATTATTAGCCAGTCAAGCGAAGGCTCTCGGGTGGCCTATAGGTGTGACCCGCCGACCACCACCACAACCCTCACAGCGCCGTGACTTATATTAGCATGACATTATTTATTCGTTATTTTATTCACCTCATAAGCATTAAGTGAGTATGTCATGTATATAAATATCCTTTTAGTTCTTTCCCATGTTTTTGCCTTGTAAAATGACACTTAAAGTAATAATCACAGTAGGAGTATAGTTAGGTATTCAAATATAACTTCTCGATTATTTTTAGCTGGGTGCTCCATAGCTCAGTGTTGGTGTTTCAATACATCAGCAAAAAGGTGATGGGTTCGATTCCCCCACAAATCCATTACGGATTTCAAATCTACCGAGCTCGGACCCCGTCCCCCCCTCAAACCCTCTGGCGGTCTGTCGACCTCCCTCCCCCTGGCTAGGGGAAGGTAACTGATAGGCAAGACGTGGGTGAGAGGATCCCCCCCCATCCCATCCCCCGTCCATCGACCTCCCTCCCTCTGGCCAAGAGAAGGTAACTGATAGACATCCCCCCCTCCCCTTCCCGTCCACCTACCTCCCTCCCTCTGGTCAGGGGAAGGTAACTGGTGGATGAGAGCTCCC
>JACEEZ010000869.1:491151-558651 GCA_016584305.1 Chionoecetes opilio | reverse complement strand
TACCATAAATCTGCTTAAATATATTGTAGTTACTGCATAACGATTTTGTTGATAAATTATGATGCCAGGTAGTAATCCACTGATCCTTTAATCTCACTTCAACTGCTTTCTTAAACCATGTAGTGTTGGGCACATTTTGTGATAACCACATCCCTGACATACCACACTCATTACATATATTCTTAATGCAGGCAACCCATGGAGAAGTGTACAACCCTAACATATCCAAATGCAACAAACATTGATACATTATATAGCATAATTTAGTGTTTTTACCTGAAATTAGCCGAGACCAGTAACCTAACATTCTGCACTTTATATGAATTTCCAGTGGGTACACTCCAAGTTCACCATATACCATATCATTGCTAGCGTTTTTATGAACACACAACATCTGTTTTAAGAATTTTAAGTGTAATATCTCTAGCTCTCTAATCCTATAGTCTCCCCAAATCTCAGCTGCATAGGTCAGTACTGGTAACACCATGGTATTAAATAATTCCAACTGCATATCAACTGGCAAGTCAAACTTTCTACATTTACCTATTAGTGAATACATTGCTCTTGTTGCTTGTTCTTTCAAATCTAGCTCGCCTTTACGGAACCTGCCATTGTAATTAAATAATGCACCAAGATACTTGTAATCTTCTACCACCTCAACTTTTTCATAACCAAATTCAAATTTATAATTACTTACATGAGTTTTTCCCCTACTGAACACCACTATTTTTGTTTTGTTACAATTAATCTTTAATTTCCACTCATTACAGTAATTATACAATGCTATCAGAGCCTGCTTCATTCCTTCCTCACTGTCACACAATATAATTGTATCATCTGCGTACATTAGAACAAAAAGTTTCAAATAGGAGTTTATCAAATCATGACCAAAATCTAGAAAATTGCAGTTACATTCAAGTAATTTTACTTTCAATATCATTAATGTAAAAAACGAAAAGCAGGGGCGACAAATTTTCCCCTTGCCTTACTCCCATGTTGCATACAAATGTATCAGACATCTCTTGGTTTAGCATTACACAAGACCTGATGTTACTATACATATTTCTGATTACATTCAGTATTTTCCCATTCACTTTCTCCCTCACTAGCTTGTACCACAAACCCTCACGCCACACCATATCAAAGGCTTTCTTGTAGTCTACGAATAAACAAAAAAGCTTTTTTTTCTCCAGTTGAACAAATCAATTACCCATTTAAGCAAAAATATATGATCTAAAGTAGAGTACTCATGCCTAAAACCAGCTTGTGTTTCATTAATAATATTGCTAGTATCAGAATATTTAGTTAGTCTATCATTGAGTATAGAGGTGAACAGTTTACCCAGGCAGCTAAGCAGGGTGATGCCCCGGTAATTATTGGCGTCTTGAATGTCTCCTTTGTTCTTATAGAGTGGCACCATACCAACCAGCCACTCAGATGGCATGATACCACTATCAAGTATCTTATTAAATAGCTTGACATATAGAGGGAACAGAATGTGCTGAGTACTTTTAATATATTCATTTAATATCATGTCAGTTGCTGGGGCTTTATCGTTCTTTAGTTTCTTAATGTTTCTCTTCACCTCTTCCTCAGTTATGGGGTCATTAAGTATTGGTAAGGGGTCAGTGTTGTTATCATAATCTGTGATTGTGTTTATTGCGATGTTAGAATTACTGTCATCACTGGCAAGCTGTTTAAAATGCTCATAAAAATTGTTTAGTGTAATGGGAATCTTACTGTTCTTTTTTTTACCATTTAGGATTTTCCAGAATGCTTTAGGGTCACAGCTTCTGTTTTTTCTAAGTTCCTTTATTAAGTTTGTCCTTTCTTTAGATTTTAATCTTTTTAATTCACCTTTGTATCTTTTGCTTTTCTCAATCATAGTATTAAAATTTACCCTATTCCTATGCAAGCTGTACTTATGCCTGGCTTTGTGATATTCTTTTCTTACTTTCCAACACTGATATCATAGCCCTCTAAGGTGGCACTATTACTCTTTTTTAGATATATTTTCCTCTTATATTGTGGAAAGGTTGTAAGTGCAGGCTCAATCAAAATTTGCTTTAGTTCCTGATTAATATCATCAACAGATAATTCATCTATATTTGTTATTATCCCATTTACCTTGCCTACATCAATGTTCCTTTCATATACACTCATTTTCTCAGCTTTCCATTTTCCTGGTTTCACACTTGCCTGGCTTACCTCTTGAGCATCATTTGTATTTACAGTGGCTACATTACCTGTACTATTGAATTTCAGTTGTGCATGTAGCCCACAGTGTACATCAGAGAATAATGCATCATAATCAAGTATTCTAAAAACTGCAACACACTGCATAACTAATGGGGAACCTAGAAAATAATCTATAGTTGTATCATGTGTTGTTGTAAATTTTCCCACAGCACAGTCCTCACCTAATCTACCATTAAATATAAATACTTGATTATTTTTACAAACCTCCACCAATTTTCTGCCATAAGAATTCCTGTCTGGGGTTAGGTCCTGGTTAGCTCTGTCCACAGCTATGCCAAGATCAGTTAGACTTGTGTAGGGAACACCAACAGACACATGATCATCACCACTAACAGAAACATATGGAACATCAGGCATAGTTAGAGTATGAGCATTAAAATCACCGTGTGTGTGTGTGTGTGTGTGTGTGTGTGTTTCTTTGTCTTTAGTAGAAACCTTTGTAGTAGTAGTAGTAGAGAAGGAGCAAGAGTTCGTCTGGTTCATGGCGTCTGACTCATATAAAATGCATTAACAATTACGCATTCCAATATTTTTCTTTCCTTTAACTTCACATAACTGAAAAGGAATGGGGTAAGGGTAATGGTGATCTATCACAGCACTGCTGGCAGTGCTGGGGGTAACAATGCCAAAAAGTTTGAGAACCACTAGCTGGCTTAGAGTGACCAATAATCCTCTAATGGTACCCAAATTACAATGAAAATTACGGTCTGGGCCTCAAGGGGTTAAGCTACTCATATGCGAGCGACTCATGGCAAGGCACCTGCAGGGCTTTAGGCTGGGCCGTTGACATCTTCAGCCTCGCCGACCAGCTGTTGGTTTTCTACCTAGAAAATCACAGCGCCTACGGGCGGCAATCCGCGGCATTTGGCTAGATCGTGACGTCAGTGCAAGGAACCTATTTGCAGCTGGGGCACTCGCTGTTAGGGTTCCTTTTGAGACGGGCGGTTCGGCTTTTCCAAGTCCTAGAGAACAAGTTTTATTCGTGTGTTCGGCTGGGGAATAGCAGTTCTGCCTTGAGTTACAGGCCATGAGTCTCACCATGCAGAGTGATTCCTGGAAGCGGTAACGTTGGTAGAAGGAGGAAGCAGTTGTGAAATTCCAATAAATAATAATCGACAATATGTGTTTATGGAATATGTGAGCTGTTTTTCGATTTACAGTAAGGTGCTGAAATATGTTGATCGAGGCAAGAATTGTCATTATGTATATGTTTGAGGACTGGCTCTTGTCGATACAGCAATGCATCAACGTTAGGAAGGAAGAAACATAATGCAAGGGTTACTCATCGCAAATTATAGTTATTTCTTGGTACATAAAACCAATGATTGATTTTGTCTTGCACAGAACGCTATTCGGAACTGATATTCACTTGATTGTCTAGAAAATTATGGTGACCTAGGTTATGCATATTTAGAAGCTAACATAAAAAAGGAGTCTAGATAATACATTTTCATTTCCATTATAATTATTCTGAAAAGGTTTTTTAAGGGAATAGATATGAACGAGATGGCATACGAAAACTAAACTTTTAAATACAAACGAAAGTGAGAGGGCGACGGGCCTTTCACCGTTACCCCTTGAGAACCTAGGAAATAGAAACTCAAAATGATAAATATAGAACAAAATTTTGCGGCCTACAAATAAATGGCATATAATAATAATAATAATAATAATATAATAATAATAATTTTATTCTCCCCCGAAGGCATCAAGAAAAAAACAAAAACATAATATATGGACGAGGGAATGAACTTAAGTACTAAAGCAAATAATTGATATAGCTATATACCTCTATAATATGATAATAGATAATAGTTTTTTGCGCGATCTTTTATGTAGATTAAATTAGAAGGTAACTCACAACACCATCATTGTATAAATCGTTGTATGGTTGAGTTGAAGCAGGGAAAGGTGATAAAAAAGTTAAAGAAAGTATAGGAACCCGGGCCCATACACTCTAAAAAAAGTGGAGGAAAGAAATGGGAACCTGGCATACCCGTCTAAAAAAGGAAAAAGTATAGAACCCTGGCATCCCACGTCTATAAAAGTGGAGGAAAGTATGGGAACCCTGGCATACACGCCCTAAAAAAGGGAAAGGAAGTATAGGAACCCTGGCATACACGTCTAAAAAAAGGGAAAGGAAGTATAGGAACCCGGGCATACACGTCTAAAAAAGGGAAAGGAAGTATAGGAACCTGGCATACACGTCAAAAAAAGGGAAAGGAATATAGGAACCCTGGCATACACGTCAAAAAAAGTTAAAGGAAGTATAGGAACCCTGGCATACACGTCGCTGTGAATAGGAAGGGCGGAGAGAGGCATGTATTAGGTGAAAGATAGGGCACGGAAAGTAACCCAAAGGGGAAAGGTGTAGGATTATAGATGTATAGCAGAAATTTCCCAACCTGGGGGAAATTCCCCCTGGGGAAGAATTCAGGATTCTAAGGGGGGAAATTTATTCCCCCTTAGAGAGGGAAAGGCAGCATTCAGTCGACAGAAAAAAAAAGTTTTAGAATGCGGCTATTGACTTTTCTTAAAGTATAATAGATATAGAGGATAGTGTCGATATACGTGTGTTATTAAGCAAGTACATTTTGTGTATTGGCTACTTTTTTTCCTTGAAGGGGGAAATCCGGATGGTTGAAACTGGTTAAAGGGGGGAAACAACAGAAAAAAGGTTGGGAACCACTGATAGATCATCAACCAAGATATTACCAACCCTATAATCATCAACCAAGATATATTACCAACCCTATAGATCATCAACCAAGATATATACCAACCCTATAGATCATCAAACCAAGATATATTCCCAAACCCCTATAGATCAACCAAGATATATTACCAACCCTATAGATCACCCAACCAAGATATATTACCCACCATATAGATCATCAACCAAGATATATTACCCAACCATATAGATCATCAACCAAGATATATTACCAACCATATAGATCATCAACCAGATATATTCCCAAAACCCTATAGATCATCAACCAAGATATTTTTTTACAAACCACATATAGATCAACCAAGAATATTACCAACCATATAGATCAACCAAGATATATTACCACCATATAGATCAACCAAATATATTCCCAAAACCCTATCTAAGATCATCAACCATGGTATATTAATTATATGCAATAATATTCATAATGTTCAATAAGTACAGTAAAGATAAGTCAATAAGACATTTAAGGACAATACATAGATTTTTTTGTTTTATTTTGGCATCATTCCTAATAAAAACATTGAAACTTTTTTTGTTTGTTTTTTGCATCATTCCTAAGACTACAATTATTATTATTATTATATTATATTTTTGCACCCCCATTCCCCCAAGACAATAAAACATTAGAAGTTTTGTTTGTTTGCATCCATTCCTAAGTGGAACATTTCAGAAATTTTCCCAGAAATGTTCCAGCGGGAATTTCTTAGGGTTTCTTGTGGCGCCCGGGTTTTTGGGGCGAGGCCTCGGCACCGTGCCCGCGCCACCTTCACGGGAGCTCCGATCGGCGACGCCCTCAGCACAGACCCAGGGCACGGTTGCGTTTCTGGGGTGTCCCGGGTCGGGGCTCCCTTTGAAGTGGCGCGGTTTTTGTCCACGAGCGTCTTTTGCCGGAAGTCCGTGTGCCGCAGGGAACTGAAGAACATGCATAGTGCCATATGACTCTGATGTCTGGACATTCTTTTTATTTACCTTATCTTATCCATTCCAAAGAAAAGACGATAACTTACATTTTTTTGCCTTTACTTTCCTAAGACAATCATTTGATTTTTTTTTTTTTTTTTTTTTTTTTGCATCCATTCCTAAGACAAAACATTGAATCTTTTTTTTTTTTTTTTTTTGCCTTACCCTTTCCTAAACAAAAAATCTTTTTTTTCTTTTTTTTTTTCCATCCATTTCTAAATGACAATAATTGAATTTTTTTTTTTTTTTTTTGTCATTTTTTTGGCATCTATGTAAGACATACATTGAAACTTTTTTTTTTTTTTTTTTTTTTTTTTGTCATCCATTCCCTATCAGGTTGGCATCTTGCTCATGTCCACACCGGCCTGTGTTCCTCCTCAATACTCTACATCCTGATGCTGTTAATCTGATCTATCTTCCACGCGCATTTTTTCATCTGCTTCCCAAACTTTCTCCTCTGTCTTCCGTCCTTATTCTGTCTGTTATATTTTTCTTCTCTCAATTTCGTGTTTTCTAGGTCGCCAAACTTTTCTTGGAGCGACTTCTCCTATTTTTGATACTTTAGCTTTGGCCTTTCCTCGGTTTCTTTATCTTCCTCGAATTTTCTTTTCATCCACTTCTTGCCAAAAATTTTCTGTAGTTTTGTTAGTTAAACATTCCTTTTCCTCGGGTTTTTTTTACACACTGCCACGCTTCCAGTTTCTTTTCTTTGATCACTGCCCACTTCCCACATTCTTCATCAGCCTCATATTCAAGGGAAACTCGATCATTGTAGTTTCATGACCTACACTTTCGTCATGGGTTCCAATGTTTGTTTTTATTCCTCGGGTGTCATTTCGTCATCATCCTCGATTTTTCCTTTCTTGGCCACTCCGATATCAGTTTTCCTTCTTTACGTGTTTTCGTTGTTCCTCTCAGCCTTCCTCTGCTTCTTGATGTAGAGTTTTCTCACTTTTCGTAGCACTGAATGGTCTTGTTTAAAGCCCTTGGGTTTTGTAGTGCCAAAGCCGACGTATTTCCCTCTGAAAGTCGATCCTCAGCCGCCTGTAACCGCGGGATTTGACGCTGCTGAGATGCCTGACGAATCTGTCCAAGAGGGGCGTGGTGGACAGGAGTTTCCCAAGGCCTGTCTTCGAAAGGCGGGCAGGTGGGGTACGTTTCCTGCACCGTGTTCTGTTTGGTTTGCATTCCTTGACGGTAGTACTGCGCATGGAGTTCACGGGAATATCTTGCTTAGGCTTAGCGGGGCTCCACATTGGCCTCCCTCTCCTCCCCCGGGCCTTTCGCTCCTGCTCCTTTTCCCCTTCAACATCTCTTCTTCTCATTATAAGAGTTTTCTTCCAACCAAATCCAAATCAGAGTTGTGGTCCGTCTTCCTCGTCACTCGAGTCGTCCCAGTCAAGTCCCTTAAAAGCAGTCTTTCTAAAAGGGACTCCTCGTCGTCCACCTGTGGCTTCACACAGCCTGATTTTTGAGGTTCTCGTTGCCCCCACCCATGTCGCTCTGCACAAAAACTCGTTTTTCTTTCCCCTGCGTCTGGTTTGTCGTACACTTTCAGGATGATGGCGTCGGCAGAACTCTGGGGACAAAAACTTGTTCATTCTTTTCAAAACCCTTGTTCTTGTGCTTTGCCTTTTCTTTCACCATGTTGACGTAATCTTGACGAAGGTGCAGCTGCTTCTTTTTAAACGCGACGCGCCCAGCTGCATTCTCTTCTCTTGCGGGAGGTGCATCAAGCCACATCATCCATAGGGTACAGCGGGAACAGACTATTAAAGCTCGTGCTTCGGTAATTCTCTTTTAAAAGACTTGTGTTTTCTGCTCCAGGAATCTCTGCGTCAAACTCTCGTAAGTAATTTTTTGCGACAGACAAATACTTTTTCTTTTTCTTCCTCGCTCATGCTTTCCCCGTTTTCAACAACTTCCTCGCGGCGGGCCCTTTTTCCTTCGACTCGCAATATAACTTGTAATCGTCGTCAATGAATTGAACGAGGCTTTCCACGTAGCCTTGAAGCTTTTGGCAAATATTGCTGCTGCTGACCCAGGGGAAAAGCTGCTCCTGTCCTTGCCTTCTTTGGCCACGTCTCCATGAACAACAAGAGCGAGGTTTTTATCCGGGTAGCAGTGCGACTCCTCTCCCTTGTCCCTTTGCATCTTGGGGGAACACGTGGTCGTACAGGTATTCCACGCGGGCCGCAAGGGCAAAACCATCCAAGAAATTCACGATCTGACCGTGAATTGTCGTTTTTTACGCAGCCTCTCGACCGCCGCCTGGGCTTCAAATATCTCTTCACAAAACCCCACTTGGGCACTCTCGCGATACACCGTAAAGATGAGCCTCCATCTCCGTCTTGAGGGGAAGTGGTTCAGGTAGGCCTTCTGCCGCCTCAGAGACTTCACACTGGCTGTCGTCCGTCTCCAGGCATAGCCCCGGGAACGCCTCCAAGCCCTTGGCCCGCCGCCTCAGCATCCCGAACAGCGCAAAGTTCCGCCGACACACCGACTTCATCACGTACTTACGAATGTTCCGGCTGACGTCCTTCCCCATAAAATGTTCCAGAATGGTCTCACTCTCTTGCCCCGAGACCCGGGAACGGCTCACCTTCGGGAACAAGGCAGCCTTGCCGCGATGGAATTTTCGGCTGTATTTCTTATCCCTTCTTGGGCCGCCAGCCACCAATTCCTTCATCCACAGGAAGCGCCCCATCCTGCTCAGCCTGCCACATGTCTCCTCCTCTTCCTCTTCGTCGCTACTGCTTTCTGAATTCCGCAACAAGTCTTTTCACCACGCTGAGGTCCCAACTCTCTGTTCTCTTCTCTTCAGCCGAGTCACTGTCTTCGTTGCTCGCTCTGCGAGGGATAAAAGGCAGGACTCAAGTAGGCCACGCTTTCATCACTCTGGGACACAGACCTCACTCTCCTCTCCTGAAGTATGCTCTCCTTCCTGTCCATCCATTCCACGGTCCATGCTAGGCAGCTGACTCCAGTCTTCGTGGTACAGCGTTTTTTGGCCCACGGAGCACTGACAACTGTCCCCGCAGCAGGAGAAAAAAACGTCCTTATCTTTGTCCTCGTCGGCGTCTGAGAGGTGGCAGTATTCTTCTCGTCGTCGGAGTTACTCCAAGACCCTCGTATGATTTTTTCGTCGGGGATGTAATACTCTTATGTGTCGTTTCTCCTCGTCGGGTGGGAGTTTTAAAGTCCTGCTCCTGCATCCCAGAGGCGCTGGGCTTGGAAGCCGTCAGGGTGGTGGCTGCGGCTTTTGGTTCACGGGGGCCTCGTGCCCCTTCCCTTCTCGCCCTCCTTCAGGGACTCCTGCAAACCCTCTTGCTGGGCCCCTGTAGATCGCCCCACCGCGCTCAGCAAACCCTCGCGGTCCTCACGTGGGCTCGGGACAATGGCGTTTTAAAAAGAACTGCTTCACCATCTCTGTCCTCCTCTTATTATTGCTTTCATCTCTTTCCTTCTCGGCTTTGTCAGCTTTATCGCATTCTTCTTCAGATCCTTGTCCGTCACAGGAACTCTCGCTCTCACCACCCTCATCATCAGAATCTTCATCACTCGAGTCATCGTCGCTTCGTCCATCGTCAGTATCGTCCTCACTCTCGTCCTTGCTGTTTTCAAAAAATTTCCTTATCCCTTTACCTTCTGTAAGAGGACCAGCTTGTCCAGCCCCCTCTTGAAGTACGGTGAAAGATGCCCTGCATGGCGTAGTGCACCTTACGCATCACCGCCTCCTGTGCCTTCTCGCCCGCTGCTCTGCACACGGAAGTACGTGCGTCGCAGGAAACGCCTTGATGATGTGCGTCACGTGCTGCACCACCATGCGCTTGGGGAAGGCCAGCCGCGCCACCACCTCATCCTGTGCCTTCTGCTGCTCCTACAGGCGGCTGATGGCCACCGCACACTTTTCCGAGCAGGAATTCTGCAGCGTGGTGTAATCGGCTCCCTCCAGCACAAAGTTACTGACGGGATGATCAGGTTTGGCCAAACCTTGGTATTGCGTCACGTCAGAGGAGGCTGCAAAAAGCCCTCCATGACGCCCCTCCAGGCCTGCTCATCAAAGCGCAGATTTCTCAGCCATTCCTCCACGCGATCAATCTTTCAAGCTCCTGCTGTTCTTCATCCTCGTCCTCCTCAGAGTCGCAGTTCCCTGCCTGAGGTTCATCCTCCTTCAGGGTCTGAGTGAGGTCGGGCTCCTCCGCGGCCTTCGTCACCCCCCTCGCCAGGGCGGGGGGTCTTGGTCCTCCGGCGGGGAATCCCAAAAACAGGCTCGCCTCTCTTTCCACTTTCTTCTGATGGCGATTCTTCTTAATTTGAATTTTACTCCTACGCTGGGCAGCCAGACGTCTTTCCTTGGCTCGCTGGGCTCGCATCTGCCGTACCTGAGCTCCACGATTGCCTTCAGGAAGACCTTCATGCGATGCTGAGGCCATTGTGTGAGACTCTTCAGGAATCTCAGTGCAATCCATTAGAGCGGTCATCTCTGACTTCTTTTACTACACACGAAGAGTCTGTCAAAAACAAACCCAGGGTCGCAAAATTAAGGATCTTTTTTTTAAAAAAAAGAAGAGCTTGGAGTTAGCGGCAGTGGGTTCCAAGATGAGGATGGTGGTGACGCGAGTCGAGGTGAGCTTGGAGTTGAGAAGAATAGAACTTTGGGGTGGTAGAGGCGCAATTCCCTTCATATATCCATTCAAAATGAACCTTACGTGTGTGTACAGATTCTTCTTTTTTGTTCTCAATCCCGTATATACGCCTGATAACTACACTACGGGGTGTGGCGAGACCATTTCTGATCTTAGCGGCTAGGGTTTACACACACACACACACACACACACACACACATACACACTCACACACACACACACACACACACACACACATATATATATAAATACACACACACACACACACACACACACACACACACACACACACACACACACACACACATATTTACACCGCGCGATGGTCAGGTTGATAACGTTCTGGTCTCTCACTCTGTGGGTAGGCGGTTCGAATCCTCGCGCTCCCGGGGATTTTTCACTTGACAAATTCGGGCGGTTACTGTCCCCCTTGAGCAAGGGGATGGGGGTGTGTGGTGTGTGAGGTCCCAGCATTGCCCAAAGATCGGTAATAATGAGCTCCAAGCTCGCACTGAGAGGGTGAAACTGGCGATCGCGAGCCAGCTCGCGTGGACAAAGACCATGGGTGAATGAATGACATGCATACATACATACATACACTCCACATACTGGGCGCTATAGCTTGGATCTCGGGCTTATCCTCTCACCTATATATAGAGCTGCGGAGCTTCTCAGTCCTATTTTCACTGTTTTTAACAAGTGTAATGCCGTGCTGCTGGGCTGTCAGATGTAACAGTAGGTCTGAGAAGGGATTCAAATTGTACATCATTTCCTGCAAGCCGTGAAAAAAGGAGTTTATGGATAAACAAATTCAGTTGTTTGGGATGGACAACTTCCCGTTCATATTTTTTGTGTCAGTTATGTTTTATTGTTGTGTTGTCAGGAACTAGAACATAAACGGGAACATCCATACGGAAGCTGCAAAAGGCTGGTATAGAGACCGCCACGTGGTAGTTCCTGTTATACATAGACACCTACCGACATCCACTTGTCATGCCTTCCATATATTTTTCAAGTCTTCTTTTAATCTCCCTATCGTCTCTGTCCTAACTACCCGATAAAGGATTCTATTCAAGATGTACAAGGTGTTAAAGTTCACTCCTATTTGCCATGTAAGTTAGTATGAAATAATAAGATAGACGAGGATTAAGGATGAATCCATGGCGCTTTTTAGTAAAGTTAGGCCAGAAACTACGTTAGGATATTTCATTCGCTATTATAGTTTATTGCTTCTATAAAGCTGATGATAGTGATATATCTTTAATATTCCAGACACAAAGTTTATATACATTACCGAAATACAATACAGGCTGAATCTAAGATACAAAATTAAAACAGACTTAAACTTTAAATTTGCAGTCTTATTGCTATATAAACAAGTATAATTACCATTGAACAGATTTTGAGATCATAATGGCTAGGTTATCCATAAGGATTAAAGTATAATATACTACACCAATGTTTCACAATTTTTCATTGAAAACATTCATCACTAAACCCAATTTTTGCAATTACACTATTTTTCAGTTATTCTTAGTCTATATAAACCTGTACACAAGGTTCCTTATCACAGCCTGACAGCTTCTAATATTACAGTAAGCAAATATCTCACTTGTACTGCAGCAGCCAGGTCATCTAATACAAATACCTGAAAACATTGTTGTGTGCAATGTATAAATTCTTCATAGCAGCATTACTATTGCTCCACCCTAGGTGGCGAGTGTTTATGGCTGTACAGTTAAGTTTTAAACAATGCCATTTTGGCATCAGCTGTACACATGTGAAATTTACGTATCAATGTATGAAACATGTGTATATATCTGCCTAATCTGTCTAAATATAGGAATGTAAGTATCAGGAAGTACCACGTGTAAGTCTCCCGGCCTCTTGTATCGTCCTTATGTTCTTATAATCAAGGTGGTCACGCATATCACTGCTTACCAGTGTCCAAGGCATTTGTAAGAGTTAATCACTCCAAGGTTTGCATCATCTAGGACATTATTTCCCAACCTGGGGGAAATTTCAGGATTCTAAGGGGGAAATTTATCCTGAGGGACATCTAAATTACTAGCATTTAGTCGACAGAAGAAATAAGATGTTTTAGAATGCGGCTGTTGACTTTTCTTCAAGTATATATCGATATAGAGGATGTGGTCTATAGACTTGTGTTATTAAGCAAGAACATTTTGTGTTTTGGTTACTTTTTTCTTTGTCCACAAGAAGGGGAAATCCAGATGGCTGAACTGGTTGTAGGGGGAAACAACAGAAAAAAGGTTGGAAACCACTGGTGTATAGGATTGTGTGGGAATATGAACTTTAACTCCTTGAGGCCTACAACGTAATTTCCATTGTGATTTGGGTGCCATTAGACGATTTTTAGTGAATATAAGCAAAGTTTTTTTTATAGATATGACCTGTTTGATATCCTTGTCCACTAGTTAATTTGGTATATTCATTAGTTCTCGTAATTTTATGGCTAACAACAGACAATTTTATATAGCAAAGGAAAGATCTGGGCGTGAAGGGGTTAAATGCCGTGAAACAGTCGAGGCGGAATTTAGACGGACTGGAAATTAAGTATCCAGGTAAAAAAAAAAAAAAAAAAACTGGGAATGCGTGAATAGACAACCACAAATAATAGACCCACAGGACATTAATAAACAAACAAACATAAAAAAACTGAATGAGTGAATAAATAACTATAAAAAAAAGGCCCACATGAAATTAGTCAACAAAAAACAAACACGGGAATGAGTGTATAGACTGCATAATCCTAAAATAATTTGAACATATATAGGAAGATCAATAAATATGAAGCACATCAAAATGACGTATATAACTGCCCAACCTTCCCCTCCCATGCCCCAACCTTCCCTTCCCATGCCCCAACCTTCCCCTCCCATGCCCCAACCTTCCCCTCCCATGCCCCAACCTTCCCCTCCCATGCCCCAACCTTCCCCTCCCCTCCCCAAATAACAGTCAATCTCAATTTTTTTTTTTTTCTTTTTTTTTTTTTTACATCACAGGGAACTGGCCAAGGGCACAACAAAAATGGGTAACACAAAGCCCGCTTAGTTGCCAGTCCCTATAAAGAAGACAGTAAGAGAATAAAATAAAAACGGGTAGGCCAATTTAGTTCGGGCTTTATACAACACTAGCCGCAAAGCCGCCCTCCGGGCGGCCTTTTTGGCTAGCTCCTGCGGAGGGCTATGGGGAGTTTTCAAAGCTTGATGTCCAGACGCCAGATGTCCCTCGCGCATCTCACATCCTCTGCTCTGTGAGGCTGAATGATCTATCATTTACCGTAAATTCTCTGTACTTCTTTGGGACATATCAGAATTATCCTTCAATACAACAACTGAAACAGTTCTTAATAAAAAATGTAGTTTATCATTTTATTTGTCTACACTTGGTGAAAATATTGGCAAAACAATTGAATACTTGAAAACTCAATCTTTAAAAATCGTCTTTTCATAAAAAAAACGCAAGTTCAAGCAGAATGAGGCTTCAGGAAATATCTACTTGTATGTAAGCATTCACTGAGTACCTGTTTTGGGTGTATATGTCTCTCTTACGACGAACATTTAACCAAAACAGAGTGTGGCGTTCAGCATCTCCACAGAAACCATCCCGCCGGCAGGATCTGTTATCATCCACTTTCCTGTAGACACCACACGGGTAGGAACTCAGCTCAGCGCCCCCGCTCCTTACCTCATGGCTCATATCTCTGATACTCCTAACTTCTCAATACCAGAGACTGTCATCCTAACTATTATCACCCGCTTATCTCATCGCACTCTCTATCCTCTACTGGAATATTCGTGGCATCCGCTCCCACATACCGTTTCCTACATAAAGGAGACTTTCGTCTTTCGAGACGGAAATAGTAAACAAACGCTCTCAACTGTCTTCCATCCCGGACTGTTCGTTGAGGTGCCAAGCACTTAAATTACTTCTTGGTTAAATGTTCGTCGCAAGACAGACAGACACACCCAAAACAGGTACTCAGTGAATGCTTACATACAAGTAGATATTTCCTGAGGCCTCATTCTGCTTGAACTTGCGTTTTTCCATGAAAAGACGATTTTTAAAGAATGAGTTTTCAAGTATTCAATTGTTTTGCCAATATTTTCACCAAGTGCAGACAAATAAAATGATAAACTACATTTTTTATTAAGAACTGTTTCAGTTGTTGTATTGAAGGGTAATTCTGATATGTCCCGAAAAAGCACAGGGATTTTACGGTAAATGATAGATCATTCAGGCTGAAAGTGCTGAGGATGTGACAGCCTGAGAGACAGGCTTGAGCGTGAGCTTATTAGAAAACTCCCCATTGGTGGGCCTTCGGCCCACCACCTGTGTTTGGTGGGCCGAAGGCCCGAAGGCCCACCAAACACAGACTCTCCAGATAGCCCCTTCTAGCTTTCCTGAAATCATGGATGTAGAAATGTATGTATTAACGCCAACCCATTCACATCACCCCCAACCCATTCACTCACCCATTACCCATTACCCATTACCCATCACCCCCCACTCATTCACTCACCCATTAGGGCTATTGGTGGGCCTTCGGCCCACCACCTGTGTTTGGTGGGCCGAAGCACTGATCTATATAACATGGATCGCGGATCTGGGCTAGCTGTGGCCGAGATACTGAAGTCACCAGCCGCCATCTTGTCATAACCAAAACAAATACATGGGCCGGCCAGGCAGTGGCTGGGTGTTGGCTGCTGACATGTGATAGCCTATATTACCACCTACTACTACTATTAACACCTACTACTACTACTACTATTACCACCTACTACTACTATTACCACCTACAACTACTATTAACACCTACTACTACTAAACTTCCAACCTAGTGCATCGTCGAACCTTCCAAGTCATTTATTTACGGTGATACACAGACAACAGGTGTGTTGCGAGGCCGTACAGGTGTGTAGTGACAGGTGTCTTGCGAGGCCGTACAGGTGTGTAGTGACAGGTGCCTTGCGAGGCCGTACAGGTGTGTTGCGAGGCCGTACAGGTGTGTAGTGACAGGTGTGTTGCGAGGCCGTACAGGTGTGTAGTGACAGGTGTGGTGTATGTGGTAAAGCGAGAGGCTAAGAGTGCAGTGTTAGCCCCCGAGTGTGTGTGTGTCTGACCTAATGAGCGAACGCGCAGTTCTCGTCCACTATAACGGCGCCAGCCCCGTACCGCCACGGCCACGGGTACGGCGCGAGCCACAGTGGTCCATAGAAGCTACTCTCGGGGATTACAGGAAGTTTAAATTAATCAAAAACCTTTGGCCTAATCAAAAAACCTTTCTTAATTAGGTATATTGAATTGAAAGTAGTTAGTTTCGTACACTGATTTTGAGTATTTTCGTACATACCTGGTGTCGTTTCGTAACTCTAGTAGTCAAGTTCAACTCTGAGCTGAGTGTACGAAACGACTATGGTTTCATATAGACTACGAAACAACTTTTGGTAATAATGGACGAGAGTTTTGCGGTCGTTTTAAGAGACATCAACTATTTTTTCTTGGCCTACAATAGGTGCTTGTTGCAATGGAGATAGTTTTATTTTGCGCAACACCCCCACCCCCCCCCCCCCCCCCCAAATAATATTAATGAAACCTAACCTAACCTTATAGGTTTTAATGAAACCTAACCTAGCTAACCTTAAAGGTTTTAATGAAACCTAACCTAACCTTATAGGTTTTAATGAAACCTAACCTAACCTTAAAGGTTTTAATGAAACCTAACCTAACCTTATAGGTTGTAATGAAACCTAAGCCTAACTTTAACCACAAGGTATACTTTCTTTTTCTTTTTCTTTTCTTCGCAAAATAAAGCTATCTCCATTAGAACAAGCACCGCTTATTAGGAAGCGCTATGATCATTTGTATCATAACCGCACTCAGGTCTGCTTCCGTTCCCAACTAATTGTTAACAAGTATAAAAAAATATACTTATATCTATATCTACTTATATTAAAAAAAGTATACCATATCCACCTTTATTTTTTTTTAACTAGTAGTTGGATGACTGGAGTGGGTAGATGGATTAAGAGTGGATGGGCTGGGTGGGGAGTGGGTGTGGGTGTGTGTGTGTGTGGGTGTGGGTGTCTGGGTGGATGTGGGTGTGGGTGGGTGTGGGTGGGTGTGTGGTGGGTGTGTGGGTGGTGTGGGTGTGGGTGGGTGGGTGTGTGGTGGGTGCGTGTGTGTGTGTGTGGTGTTACTCACAGGTGGAAAGATTTGCCACTTCCAGGTCCTGGTCTGTTTGTACAGGACATAGCAGCACAACTTGGCATGACGAGGCGATAACACAGCCAGACAGCAAGCACAGCTTGGCATGACGAGGCGATAACACAGCCAGACAGCAACGCGAGCCGCAGAAACAAGGCTTTGTTTTGGTTACGGCAAGATGGCGGACAGTTGGAACCAGTGCTGAGCCAGGCTTCCGCGATCCATGTTATATAGATCAGTGGGCCGAAGGCCCACCAAACACAGACTCTCCAGATAGCCCCTTCTAACTTTCCTGAAATCATGGATGTAGAAATGTATGTATTCCCCCCACCCAGTCACTCACCCATTACCCATCACCCCCCACCCATTCACTCACCCATTACCCATCACCCCCCACCCATTCACTCACCCATTACCCATCACCCCCCACCTATTCCCTCACCCATCACCCCCAACCCATCACCCCCCACCCATTCACTCACCCATCACCCCACACCCATTACCCATCACCCCACCCATTCACTCACCCATTACCCATCACCCTACATCAAAGTTTCCTCAATTCTCGCAACCCACATTTTTGTTTCACAATTCTCGCTAATAGGCTGCTAAAAAAAAAATAATAATAATAAGTGATCGGATCATCTCATAAGTGGGCTTAAAACCTTCCCCTGGTCGAGCTGGTTCCAAAACTGTGACATGATGGGATTCCGCCACGGGGGGCAGCACCTATCGCGGACAGACAGACAGACAGACACACTTTCGCTTATATTATTATAGATATTCCAATATATATGTTGTATAGTTTCAAAATGTACAGAAAACAGGAAAATGAAAGGATAAATTCTGAAATGTGAGATAGAAACTGAATGAAAAAATTGTAATACGACTTTGTATATACAATTTTACATAGGTAGGCTTTTCTATTTTTTTTATTTTTTTATTATTTATTTACATCTATACAGTTTGACAGAAGAAAACATAGGCTGAAGGGAGATGCTTTTCGGTCATGGCTATCGTTTGTAAGATTAAATGTTGCTGTTAACCCTTTCGCGCCCAGATCTTTCCTTTGCTCTATAAGAAATCGTATGTTGTTAGCCATAAAATTACGAAAAGTAACTTAATATACCAAATAAGATAGTCGACAAGGATACTAAATAGGTCATATCTATAAAATCTTGCTTATATTTACTAAAAATCGTCTAATGGTAGTCAAATTACAATGAAAATTACGCTATAGGTCTCTACTTGGGGTTAAAAGGCAAAGCACACACCAGGCATAAATGAAAGCGACGTCGTGACAGGCTGTTTGGGATAATTTTCTTGAATGTGTTTTGCCCGTTCCTCCTGTCTTTGTAATTACCTGAGGCTAAGTGTTGGGAAGGGGGCGAGGGATGGCAAGAGAAAGGGGTGAAGGGGATCTATGGGAAGGGAAGGGGGCGAGGGATGGCAAGAGAAAGGGGTGAAGGGGATCTATGGGAAGGAAGGGCGAGGGTGCAAGAGAAGGGGGGAAGAAGGAGGGCGAGGGATGGCAAGAGAAAGGGGTGAAGGGGATCTATGGGAAGGGAAGAGGGCGAGGGATGGCAAGAGAAAGGGGTGAAGGGGATCTATGGGAAGGGAAGGGGGCGAGGGATGGCAAGAGAAGGGGGGAAGGGAAGGGGGCGAGGGATGGCAAGAGAAAGGGGTGAAGGGGATCTATGGGAAGGGAAGGGGGCGAGGGATGGCAAGAGAAAGGGGTGAAGGGGATCTATGGGAAGGGAAGGGGGCGAGGGATGGCAAGAGAAGGGGGGAAGGGAAGGGGGCGAGGGATGGCAAGAAAAAGGGGTGAAGGGGATCTATGGGAAGGGAAGGGGGCGAGGGATGGCAAGAGAAAGGGGTGAAGGGGCTTCCCTTCCCAATTATCCCCTTATGGGAAGGGAAGGGGGCGAGGGATGGCAAGAGAAAGGGGTGAAGGGGATCTTCTATACACCCTAGCGATTTACTATTTCTTTTGTGTGTGTTGGTATTGTACCTACTGTATAGTAGGTATACTATTCTCAATATTCTCAATAATAATATTCCCAAAGCGTGTATCATAGCTATGGCAGAGAAGTATCATAGCTCCTGAATCTCATAAATCAATGTCATACGCTATATATCACTGTTTACTGAGGCGCTTCCTGTCTTTCATATATTCTTCCTGTGATATATTTCGTCTTCATTTAGCCCACTACCTTTCGTTCTGTGTCTCCCAGCATGCACCATTCATACACCCATGCCCACTGCATACCCACCCGCCGCCTTGGCTACGTATACTTCCTTCCATAAGAACATAGGAAAATAAGGAAGCTACAAGAGGCCGTGAGACCTACACGTGGTAATTCCTGTTACTTAACACTACCTATACATCCACCTTTCATCCCCATCCATAAAATTATCTAGCCTCCTTTTAAATCTCCCTATTTGTCACTTCGTCATTTGCCACAGTCAGTAATCACTTCTAACATATATAATAACTTGCATTACTATTACTATTAAATTATAACTATTATCACACACGTGTAACAAGTATTATAACTTCCATATAGGATATTTTCATGTACTTAACATCAAATGAACCAGTGTATTTTTAGAAACGTTATAAAGATATTATTATAATATATATATATATATATATATATATATATATATATATATATATATATATATATATATATATATATATATATATAGGTAATGTATATATAATTATATGTATATCTTTCGTGTCTATCTACCGTGAGCACCATGTACAGCTAAGCACTTTATAAGCTTAAGCAAAGACTACTCTATGTATAGAGTAGTCTTTGGCTTAAGCAATTAAGAAGGGCAGAACAATAGGATCTATGTTAGTCTGTTGTGGCTAGCATTATTGTCAACGTCAGATGTTGACGAGAGAAGAAACGGCGAGAACAAGGAGGAGAAGGGCGTGAACGAGACAGAAGACCTCGGACCACGAATACAACCAGACGCTCAACTCACGAGCTCCGTGGCACTCACTGGCTGGTTTCACTACATATCTGGTTGTAAATATTCTATGTTCCTTATTGGACCTATAAATAAATGTGTACACACTGGACGTACCATTTTAACTCAGCCCAAGAAAGTCTCTACAATTATCAGACATATATTGACTTCGCACTAACTACTTGACGACTGAGTCCATTCCAATAAGCTACCACCCTATTTGTGAACCAGTTGCTCCCTATTTCTTTTTTACATTACGTTTTTCCAGTTTGAATCAGTTACGTTTATGATGTAAAAAATGAGAAAAAAAATTATTGTTGTCTTTCTTCCTTCGTCTTCTTCCTCCATATTTTTTCATTCCTATATAGCGCCTGGTTTACGCCCCACTCTCGTCAGCTTCCCCAGAGGTCATGTGTGTTGCCGTCGAGACCGCCAATGACCGTCGCCGAGGCTCGCGTGCGGCGGGCGGTGCAGGTGTCGGCGGAATCGATACATTGGAGGTCGTGGCGTCTGCTGTACCCCCTCCCCCCCTCCAACCTTCTTCCTCCCGCCGGTGTAGCGACCTGACTACCTACCCCGCATGAATAGCTTCTCTGCCGCTTATTTAACCTAGATAACGGTTATAAACTTATAACTTTAAATAACTACAAAATTTAACCCTATCCTATCCTAAACCTAACCTAACCTAAATCAAATTTAAATGAAGCCTTAACCTTAATTTAACTGAAACGTAACCTAACCTAGCTATTATATATAAAAAAAAGTGGTTAAAATTAGGTTAAGTTAAGGTTTGATGTAGGTTTGGTTAGGGTTAGGATAGGTTTGGGTTAAGTTTTGTAGAACTATTTAGGTTAAATACGCGGACCTGATGATAATACAAATTTGCCGCGCGTGCGTAGTCGTGGCAGGGAAGCTAATCGGGCGGGGAAGCTAGTCAGATCGCTACACCGGACCTGTTCTGACCCAAGGTTCTGTCCCTATTTTCTATCCTTCTCCTCCTCATCTGAAAACCAGTCCGCATTGCCTAGCTGCCAGTAAAAAGGCAAATATGATGTTGGGCTGTATTAAACGCAACTTTGAACATAAAACTCCGAAAGTAATGACACAATTATACACGTCCTTGGTTAGGCCGCACTTGGAATATGCCGTTCAATTCTGGTCGCCCTGTTTCGTAAAAGATCAAGCCAAATTGGAATCGGTGCAAAGAAGAGCAACCAAACAAATTCCATCTCTGCGAAATTCATCTTATGAAGAGACTGCGGAAACTTAATATGTTTTCCTTAAAGGATCGAAGAATCCGTGGGGACTTGATAGAAACCTTTAAGATCCTAAAAGGATTTGATGTCATTAATCAAGAGAACCTATTCGAGCTTTCAACTCAAGTAACAACAAGAAATAATGGTTTAAAACTAAACGGTCAACGTTGCATCACCGATCTCCGTAAAAATTATTTCAATGTTAGAGTCGTTGATCGATGGAACAAGTTACCAGCAAATGTTGTCGGAGCCAGCACAATAACTACATTTAAAAACAGACTTGACGCGCACTGTAAAGTAAATGGGTATTGATAGTGCGAATTCATATCTAGTCCCCCGTATCGATTAGTGGTAGTTGTAGTTAGTATTTTTCATATCCTATCATTCTGCACTATGAATCTTCCATGTTCCTATCCTCTTTAGGGACATGGTATCATTTTCCAACTGTTTTCTTACAAGTAGTTGATAGTTAGTAGTATGTAGTGCAGCAGATACCCTCGTTATGGACCAATAGGTCTCCTGGTGTCTGTTATTCCTATGTAATCCTTCTTCTCCTCTTCCTCTTCCTCCAGTCATGCCCCGCCCAGATCTATTGCATCAGTGAGTCTCAAACATTATAAATCTCCACACCGCGTGCTAACGAGCTATACGAGGGGCAGGGGCTTTGATTAATGCGGGAAAAATATGTTCTCCGGGAATTTCCTTGATTTTTGCCACCGTAAGTTTTGTTTTGGTGGCGGAGTGCGGTATGTGTGGTGGCAGGTTCAGTGAAGGGCGAGCGATATTGATGGTCTGCCGATTGACGTGTGGCTGTTGATGATTTAGTGATTGATTGGCGAGTATGGCCAAACACAACCCGGTGCGGGGGAATACTAAGCTTATAAGATGCATATATATTATAACATCAGTCGTATTTCTTTCTTTATATAATATATCCGTATTGCTCCTTCAGTCTGCGCCATACAATAAGGGACACAATAATAATATGGGTTAATAGGACTAGGGTTTCACATACAACGTGAAACTTTATGCCTTATTGTAATTTTTGTTTAAATAAAAAAAAAAAAAAAAACTGCCAGTACCCAATACAAGCATTAACCCCTTGAGGCCCAGAACGTAATTTTCATTGGAATTTGGCTACCATCAGACGATTGTTAGTGAATATAAGCAATAGTTTATAGATGTGACCTGTTTAGTATCTCCTTGTCGACTAACTAATTTGGTATATTCAGTTACTTTTCGTAATTTTATGGCTAACAGACGATTTTTTATGGCAAAGGAAAGATCTGGGCGTGAAGGAGTTAACAGTCACCCACGGCAGACAGTGCTTGGTACATGACTAAAAAGAAATTTAATTATAGGAGGTAGAAATTATTATCCCATTATAAAAAATCTCAGTGAGTCATGTCTGGTGTGATTCGTGCTTACTAATGCGTGACTTTTTTTCTCCTTTTACAGATAGATATAATACGAAGAACCAGCTTGAAAATGAATGATTATTTTCTTATGTACGTATATAAAATGAAGTGTTTGGAAACGGAGAAAAAACTTAAACGTAGAAAAGGAAAAAAAAATAGAGTTTCCATTAGCGTGACACCCGCCGCTAACACCACCACCACCATCACCACCACCACAGCCAGTATAACAACAGATGGAGCGCCAGGAGACAAGGAAACAAGGCAACTCAAGGTAAGTGTATATGGCTTGTTAAGTTGTTATGGTCTCTCTTTCCCTACACTCAGAAATAAGGGGTACATTAAGGGTCGAATTGTTACATCGCACCATCACTACCCTTTTAAAACCCTATGTCCAGGCTGTAGGGTAGATGCTGCCAATTATACCCTTCATCTACCCTTTATCTACCCTTTTTAGACGAGAGGGTTGGAAAAGGGTATATTTGCGTCGATCCGAAAGGGTATATTTGTAAGGGTAGGAAAAGGGTAGCAGTATTTCATCACTACAAACACCCTTTTTCTACCCTTTTCCTACCCTTTTTTTCTAAGAGTGTAGGTTCAAAGTTTAGCCTCGACCTTTTATTATATTTTTTAATTTTATTTTTTATTGAGGGACGGTATTGGCGCCAGTTGTGTCTATGTGTACATGGCGTCTATATATTTGTATTCCTCCCTGTGTATGACGATATTAACAATGATTCTCCCATGTTTGCTATGTTAACTCCCAGGGTTGAAAAATACTTCACTTGTGCCTTGTAGTGAAAAAGAAACGAAAAAATATGTCAGGCGATGTCATGGGAATAGTGAATACAAAAATAAAGAAAAACAGTGCCATTTGATTAGGTGTGTGAGAAGATTCATTAGAAATTACAGTTTCATCTCAAAGATTCGTGACGTATATATAATGTTATTTTCTTTAGTATTGTATGATTCGTCTAATTGACTGGAGGAGGTAGTATGACGAAGATATATAGGATTGCCGCAGCTCAACCTACCTACAAATAATGTCCACACTTCAATATTACGCAGAACAGAATGTTGACTCGTCCCTAACCTGTCGTGATATATCAGAGGGACGCACTTGGTTGTCTCTGTAAAGCAGCACGTACAAAGTTACTCCTTCAAAGGTTTCATCTCTTTATAATGGGCAGGTATAGAGAAAGTGTTGTATACCTGAAGCGTGGGAAGGGTACAGGTATATCTTGATTCTCTCGTTCCCGTATAGCTTCATGTGTGCTACTCTCGGCAGTATCCTCTGTTAAATTCTTGACTGGCGTTGTTTTATTTATTTTTTCTTTACCCGTTGCCAGTTCCCTACCTTGTATGGTGGGCATAGATAATTTCTGGTGTTCCACGGCTATAGGGTATACACCATGGGGCTATGAAGAGCCATTTTTCTTGTTGCCTCCATGCCGAGGTTTGTTTGTGTTGCCGGTCCATGGCCGAGGAAATACTTGACTGGCCGTCGTGAGTTGGGTGTCGCGCCAGCAACACTGGCAGGCACACGCTGCAGGAGGGAAAGGGCCGCAGCTGCCCCTGCTCGAGGCACCCAAGCAGGTGGCCTGCCATCTTGTTCTTGTCATACAGTCGCGTGGCGGGGTCCTCACCCACAGCGAAGGTGAACGCAAAAGCGATCGCGTACATGCCGCAGCTGCAGGAGACCTGTTGGTGGTGCACGTGAGGGAAGGCGACGCGCGGCGCGGTGTGGCGGCCCAGCAAGCGGTGCACGAGGGCGGCGGTGGAGGCCCGGAGGGAAAGGCGTGGCTGTACACTACAACAGGGAATCCTAGAGGCGGAGGCAGTCCCGCATAGTTGGATGCCAGCAGCCAGTGAGACCCCGCGGGGCGGAGGTCGTCCTCCAGTGAGGGCGGCGTGGACGTGTTGAGGATCTAGATTCTAGACAAACAGCACGTCGTTAGCGGGGTCCAGGGGGTCCAGCGTGAAGGCTCTCGCACCGGCGTGCAGTGCAGCCCACCAGCCACTGCCGCACATGTCCTGCGCGGCGCCAGATCCCCCACGTGGTCACAAAGCCACCGCTGCTTCAGGATGTCGTGGCGATCCTCCTCGGAGAGGCGGGGCAGCGCCAGCTGCCAGGGGGAGGGCTCGAACTAAAGGGCCGCCGACTCTTGCTGCACCGCCGGGGCGATATGAAGGTGCGCCCCATCACTTTGTGGGGTCCTGAGACCTATAGCCGAGGGATTGCCAGCGTGGGTGTTGGTCGTGGGTATGCGTGGGTTTTGGGGGACTATATAGCAATAGTAAAGATCCCGCCTGGACCTGCCTGTAATGTCTCCTTTCTATCCCTGCATCTCTCTCTCTCTCTCTCTCTCTCTCTCTCTCTCTCTCTCTCTCTCTCTCCCTATATATATATATATATATATATATATATATATATATATATATATATATATATATACACTGGAGTAATAAGTAAGAGTCGCATGGGATAGCTGTGCCATGGTGCACTAGAGAATGGCGTGTATGGTGGGGTGAGAAGCTCGGCAGGGAACTGGTGCTATGTATAGATGAAACAGTGAGTCGAGGTGCTTGTGTGTGTGTGTGTGTGTGTGTGTCGGGACAGGACGAGGCTGTGTCGCATGAAAAGTGAATGTTATACACGACTACGACTGACCTTCCCCAGCAGCTGTGTTACGGCCGATGTGCACGTCACCCTCTCACCCCTCCCTCCCTCCCTCCCTCTTGTCCTTCAGTCCGCTCCCCTCCGACCACCATTCCCCCAAACCCACCTCAGCTAGTCTATACTGCGTCTGGGTCTTATCTAAGGTTTGCTTCTCTGCTGACAGAGCATCATTCACGACATGACCGTCATTCTACAATACATAATCCTCAAAGTTATTATTTGATTTCCATCTACCATGTCTTTCGTATCTGGACTCCCTCATCTCCTTCTCATCATCTTTCCTATCTTTATTTTAGCCTCTTTCTCTCTCCACGACTCTCCTTTCTCCTTCATTCACTCAGACCTTCATGGCTTCCTCTCCCCTTTTCCTCTCTCCCCCTGTTAACTCTTAGCCATAGGCCGGCAATGTATTATACTGTTATTATTTCGACAGTGACCGCTTTCCTCTTTAATCACTACTTCCTCGTATACTAGTTTATTAGTTTTCACAGATTTATTGCACGCCGAGGCCTTAGCTATATATATTCTGTTCGAGAGCTTTAAGTCAATCACTGGGCGTTATACTCTCTCTCTCTCTCTCTCTCTCTCTCTCTCTCTCTCTCTCTCTCTCTCTCTCTCTCTCTCTCTCTCTCTCTCTCTCTCTCTCTCTCTCTCTCTCTCTCTCTCTCTCTCACACAACTGTACCTCATTTGTGAATAAAAATATTGAATCTGAATCTGAATCTCTCTCTCTCTCTCTCTCTCTCTCTCTCTCTCTCTCTCTCTCTCTCTCACTCTCTCTCTCTCTCGCTCTCTCTTCTCTCTCTCTCTCTCTCTCTCTCTCTCTCTCGATGTGCGAGGTATGAGATTTATGAGAATGGAAGGTGTGGTGTCATTCCCCTGTCCTGTCTCCCTCGCACACTCTTTCCCCCCTCCCCTCCCCCTCCCCTTTTTTTCTCCTCCCCTCGCCACGGACCAATAGCACCACGATGGCTTTGCACGCATCCTCTGCCGTTTCCCACACCCCCCAACCCACCCCACCTCCCCACCTCCCCCTCTGCTCCTCCCACCACCCTCACCATCACCATTACCACAGTCACTATCCTTAACACGCACGAAAGGGTTACTGTACGATAGGCTACTTCACTTTCGCATCGTTACTATAAACACAGTCCTATAGCCTCACTCTCAAGTTTTTATCTATGTTCATAAGGGAATCTCGTATTATTTAGTCGACGTGTAAAGGTTGAAGGGAAGTTTTGTTTTACGTGTGATATTAAGTAGACTGGGTTATAGGAAGAGGGGATCAAGGTATCTCACTTTTCCAACTCCGTTCTCTGTCGTCCGTCCGTCCGTCTTCTGCCATCCGCCCGTCCGTCCGTTTTCCGTTCGCCCGTCCGTTCGTCCATCCGTCTATCCGCCCGTCCGTCCGTCCGCCATGATGCGAGACACCAAAGGTAATGCGTTGAGCAGGTGCCTTGGTCTCTCTCTCTCTCTCTTCTCTCTCTCTCTTAGATTTTTTTTTTTTTTTTCCATAAGCGTCACTGCAGATATAATTTCAGTTTTCAATGGAGGATCTCTCTCTCTCTCTCTCTCTCTCTCTCTCTCTCTCTCTCTCTCTCTCTCTCTCTCTCTCTCTCTCTCTCTCTCTCTCTCTCTCTCTCTCTCTCTCTCTCTCTCTCTCAAGCCTTCCCCTTATACGCCTATAGGTATCCCCCCCTTGCTCTATGGTTGCCGAGGGAGGTTGGTGCGCAGACAAGTAGGGCGGGGGCGGGATGAAAGGAGGGGAGAGTTGGGGGGTTGGGGGGTGGAGGGTCATATAGCACAGTCTCCCTGGTGAATGTTGGCACCTCCTCCTCTTCCTCCTCCTCCGCCATTTTCCTCGCCTGACAGCATCTTCCGTTGTCCCGCCCCCCGCCCCCCACCACCCACCACCACCACCACCACCACAACTCATATCGTATCCCTTCCCCTACTTCCCTCCACCATGTTCCTCTATCACACACACACACACACACACACACACACACACACACACAACACACACACACACACACACACACACACACACACACACACAAATGTTGCTCCCCCCTCTCTACCTCCTTCCCCTCCCTCACCACCATTCATACATTAAAACGTAATAAAATATAGAAGTTTCCCCCGGGTTCTATATTATTATATCGGCGCGAGGTCCGTTTCAGCCTTCATAATGTGTCTTTAAATAAGGCGTGTGTCTCTTTCTACTCTTGTTATTTTTGTTATTGTTTTTATTATTATTGTTATTGTTGTTCTGAGGCTTCTCTTCGTACCGGTTTTTTTTTCCAATGTTGTGGTTTGTTAGTGGTGGTGGTGGTGGTGATGTTGGGGTTGGTGATGGTGGTGGTGATGAGGCTGATGGTGGCTTGTATGGTCTTGATGAGAATATAGTGGTGATGATGGTGATGGCTATTGTGATGGTACTGATAGTGGTGATGATGGCGACTTATAGTGGCTATGTTGATGAAAAGACTATCAATGGGGATGAAGAAAGTGTTTATGGTGATTGTGGTGACGATACTGTAGCCATTGATAAGAAGTGGTGGTGATAATTGTCTGTAATGCAGTGACTGGTGATGACAGTGTAGTGGTGGTGATGATTTGCAATGGTGACAAAAAGTAATGGAAAGCACCACACAACCCTAATACAAAAAAAACATACAGTATTGAAAAATTGCCATGGAATTTGATGGGAAAGACTAAAGGAACGACATGGCTTTATATATATATACTTCAAGCTAAGGCTAAAAAAAAAAGGTCAGGCCGAAGTAATAGAGTTTTTTTTCTGTATTGGAGTAACATTTACAAGTTTCCAATCGCAAAGAACTTTACCGGAATTTAGGGATTTTAAATATTGAAAGAGGTTTACAAATCTGGTATAGTACTTCGCTTCTTTTTTTTACTCGTGGTGCACTACAGTCTGGCCTGGGTGATTTGTTACCTTTGAGTTTATCTGTTCTTAGTTGTTGTGTCCTCAAGGAATTCGCAATTGATCAATGGAATTAAGTTACTTTGATCGCAGCCCACTTCTTCCAGTCCATTTATATCTTCCACTGTAAAAACAGAAGCAAAGTAATCATCTAATACTTCAGCCATCTTGATTTCATTACTAGTAAGTTTACCGTTTACAAGTGCAAGTGGACCTATGTTCGCTGTGATAACTTTCTTGCGCACGTGACTGAAAATTTCTTTGGGGTTTGATTTACTGATACTTGCAATATATAATTCAAGATCTTTCTTACTTTTCTTTATCAACTTTTTCGTATCGCGCCGTAGTCTTTCGAACTCTATTTGAGCATTTTAATTTTGAGATGACAAGTATTTACGGTAGGCCCTTTTTTTTCTGTAAAAGCCCGCAGACTCAATTCAACAGAACAGTAGCAGTATATACAGTATAGTGGAAGTAGTGGTGACAGCGATGAATGGTGATGACGGTGGTGATCATCGTCCCCCCCACCCCCCCTCCGGAAGCTACTGGTGTTTCTGCTCCTACGCCGGAACTAATCGCCGCTATTACCTCCTCTTCCTCCTCCTCCTCCCGGATCTAACGAGCGTTCTTCCTGAAATCGCTGCACACAACTTCACAACTTCCTCCTCCTTTTCCTCCTCTCCTCCTTAAAAACAGACTAGACGCGCACTGTAAAGTAAATGGGTTTTGATATTGCCCTGTGAGTTATATTATATACGTCCCCGAGATCGATTATTGCTATAATTTTTTGTTTTTATAGTGGTAGTTGTAGTTAGCATACTTCATATCCTCTCATTCTTCACTACGAAACTTCTATGTTTCTATCTTCTTTAGGGGCATGGTATCCATTTACAACTGTTCTCTTACATGTAGTTTGATAGTTAGTAATATGTAGTTCAGCAGATATCCTCATTATAGACGAATAGGTCTCCTGGTATCAGTTCTTCCTATGTATTCCTATGTATTCCTCCTCTCGGTATATCCTGTATTTTGTGTCGCTATTATTGCTTTTTCCTATTTGCTAGTTTAATATATATATATATATATATATATATATATATATCTATATATATATATATATACGTATATACGTATATATATACAATTCTCTTTTTTTTATTTGTTTACGTTCCCAATCTCCCCCCCCCCCTCTTCCCACCCTCCCTCCCATTCAGGTTATTATTAAAGGGAAATTGCCATGTTGTTTTGTTGCTGTTGTTGATGATGATGATGGTATTTCTTCTATGCATACTACTACTACTACTCCAATAGCAACAATAACAACTACTACTAGTACTACAACAATACTATTACTTAATACTGATAGAAACACACCTGTCGCTTCAACGAATGATGCAAGACATAAACCAGATATATATTTTTGGGGTTTATGTGGTTTTATATGCGTTGTCGTAAAACATTAGCCATTATTTTGGTGGTTGTTATATACAGGCATAATAATACAGCTATAGTAAGAGGGGTAGAGGAACACACACACACACACACACACACACACACACACACACACACACGAGCGCTATAATGATGCAATGGTTATACACTTGGTGGTGGTTATATACAGCTATAGTAAGAAGGGTGGAGGAAGGGAAAGAGAGGGTTGGTAACTGGTAAGTAGTGTCGCTATATACTTCACACTCAACAACCGTGCACTGACAATCTACTTACTCATGAACGCGTGCATTGGTCGCTTCTGGAGTAGTTGTTTAGGGGAGAGGGTGGTGGTGGTGGTAGTGGTGGTGGTTGTGGTGGTAGTGGTTGTGGTGGTAGTGGTTGTGGTGGTGGTAGTGGTGGTGGTTGTGGTAGTGGCGGTTGTGATAGTGGTGGTGGTTGTGGTAGTGGTGGTGGTGGTGGTGGTAGTGGTGGTGGTTGTGATAGTGGTGGTGTTTGTGGTAGTGGTGGTGGTGGTGGTTGTGGTAGTGGTGGTGGTGGTGGTTGGTTGTGTACAAGTGTGGCAGTCAGTCAGTATATAACGTGTATGTCTTCTCCGGAACGCATGTCATAATTTAGTGCGTTTTATAGCCCACCAAGTCGATTAAGGAGTGTTGTTCTTGGTAATGCCTTAGTGTGTGTATGTGTGTGTGTGTGTGTGTGTGTGTGTGTGTGTTTGCTGGCTAGGATACACGTCTAGGCAGCCGTCTTTATAATGCTACACGCAACCCTTCGCACGCAGACCACTTTTTTCGCATTCGAGTTGTCAATACCGCGGAAGACGCCGTAAAAAATTTGTCTGGCTGGCTGGTTGGACGGTTTTGGGCGGGGATTGTGGTGCACGTGGGCGAGAAGGAAAAGAAGGTTCTGGTTCAGTCCCATAAAATTTTAAGACATGGTGCCACTATAAATCATATAGAATTGACGTCGTTATATACAGTATACTTTCTTCCGTGGTTCTTATCTCAGGTCACCCTTAATGCACACGTATCTCTAAATTATTTTGTGTACATATGCCATCTCGATTTTTTATTTTGTTGATCAGTTTTTACGATGTTCTTCGTGTGTCTGTTACCAAGCTGTGGGTGTGTCATGTTATGCTGTTACTATTGATGTCATGAGTTTGTACCGCCAGCCAGGCAGCCACACCTTTCGCAATCAACTATAGGCGTTACAAGAGTAGTAAATAACATAACACTGATGCACAAACTCTCCAACACACCGGATACTCCGTACTAAGTCCGTAGTGTAGCAGTTAGCACGCTCGGCTCACAATTGAGAAGTCCCGGGTTCATTCCCCGGGCGGAGCGAAGACAGACGGGCGGTCGTCTTAACCCGAGCCCCTGTCCACCCAGCAGTGAATGAGTACCGGTTGTTAGCCGGGGTCTTGTGACCCGCCTCCCGCGGTGGTGGCTTCGGTCAACACTAAACGTCTAGTTGGGCCCTTAAGGTCAGGACAGGGTGAGGTCTTAAATACGGATGAGGATATGTGTAGGAGTCTAAATGATTATTTCTTAAGTGTTTTTACGGAGGAGGATACACAGACGATACCTGATAGTGAACAGATGTTCAAAGGAAGCGATGAGGAAAAACTCAAAGATATTGTGATAACTAGGGAAATGGTGGAGGAGGGTATAGAAAAAATGAAAACATTTAAATCGCCAGGACCAGATGAAGTGTATCCCAGGGTATTAAAGGAATGCAAGGAGGTTGTTAGTGAGTCGTTAGTGCACATTTTTAGGAAATCGGTTGAGATAGGCGATGTGCCATTATTGTGGAGGAAAGGAAATGTTGTTCCCATATTTAAGAAGGGAGACAGAGGACTAAAGTCAAATTATCGACCCGTAAGTCTAACATCAGTGGTGGGTAAATTATTGGAATCTATTATTGCAAAAAACATTAGAGAGCACTTAGATAAACATAGTTTGATCAATGATTCACAACATGGATTCACCAAGGGTAGGTCATGTCTCACCAATTTATTGAGTTTTTATAGGAAAGTTTATGAGACGGCAGATAATGATAAGGATTATGATATAATATATCTGGACTTTAGTAAGGCATTTGACAAAGTACCACACGAGCGTCTCTTAAATAAGGTTAGGGCTCATGGTATCGATGGGAAGGTTCTTCATTGGATCAGAGCTTGGCTAAGTAATAGGCAACAAAGGGTTACAATTAATGGTTCCAAATCTGAATGGGGACTGGTAACAAGTGGAGTTCCACAAGGGTCTGTTTTGGGCCCCTTACTATTTTTGATTTACATCAACGACTTGGATAGTGGGATTAGCAGTGATATCAGCAAGTTTGCTGATGATACTAAGTTAGGTAGGATTATTGGATCACAGTCTGACGTAAACATATTGCAGGGAGACTTAGATAAACTTAACGAGTGGGCAGTCAGATGGCAGATGGAATTTAATATTGATAAATGTAGCGTTATGAATGTTGGTAGAAAAAACCCTGGTAATAGATACACCATAAGCAATGTATCGCTGAAAAGATCAGAAGGTGAAAAAGATCTTGGAGTGAGGGTGAGCCCAGACCTCCGACCTAGGAAACAATGTATTGAGGCCAGAAATAGAGCTAATAGAGTATTAGGATTCATTACCAGAAGTGTGGAAGTTATTCTAAAGCTTTATCTGGCTCTAGTCAGGCCTCACCTAGACTATGCAGTTCAGTTTTGGTCTCCATATTACAGGATGGATATAGTGTTGTTAGAAAAAGTGCAGAGAAGGATGACCAAAATGATACAAGGGATGCGTAACTTTAGTTATGAGAGGAGATTGAAGTTATTAAAATTACACTCACTCGAGAGACGCAGAGTAAGGGGCATCTGATAGAAGTTTTTAAGTGGATAAAGGGATTTAATAAAGGAGAGGTAGGAAAAGTTCTTACGGCTTTTAACCAGGGTAGAACAAGAAGTAACGGATTCAAGCTGGAAAAGCGTAGATTTAGAAAGGAAGTAGGGAAAAACTGGTTCACAAATAGGGTGGTGAATGAGTGGAATGGTGTGTTGTATGTGTCAGTAGACAGGTAGTTAGTGCGGAGTCATTAGGGAGCTTTAAAGGGGAGCTGGATAGGTTCATGGATGGGGATGAAAGGTGGATGTAGGTAGTGTTAGGTGACAGGAACTACTACGTGTAGGCCTCGCGGCCTCTTGTAGCTTCCTTATTTTCTTATGTTCTTATGTAAACACTAATAGTCCGGCAGCTTAGTGAAATGATGGGGACATGCCGGATAAAAGCACCAAAATTTTTTCAGGCACTCTACAGGCTCCTAGCTATGATTTTGAGAGGGGAGACAAATGATCCCATCACTCAGATGGCTATAAGGAACGCTTCTTTATTATTTTGACATTTCCGCATGTGGAAATTAGGGTAAATGGGTTTTTTAAAAGAATAGTCATAAGGATAATGTTTATTGGATGCAAGTTATCTTATTATTATTATTTAATAACTCCAGAACAAAATATTCCAATATGGCTGTCAAAAAAACATAAATTCAATATTTATTCGACTTTAAACTCCCCTGCGGACATCGCGAAATGCCATGTAGTTTATTAGCAGAACACGAATTAAAACATACTCCTTGCAATTCAAAAATGACAGTGGTTAATCTACTGACGGTGCATTATGAAAAATAAGTATTCATTAAGCTCATTATACAACAATCATGTTCTTCCTGTACAGCTGCAGGAATGCCATGTCTTTGTTAAGCACCAGTATCACAATGCAGGTATGATTCATAATTGTAATTATGTGTCTACTTCTCACATTTGCAGCTGCACAGTTCGGTGCATTTCCAGCTGGCTTTCTTGCATGAACATCTCCCGCCACAACCTGCAGCACTTTTGCAGGCACACTTCACAAGTTCACTTACAGCCTTTGCTGCCGCAGGCTGCGAGCTCCAGACAGGAACCCAGGACTTTGTTTCTGCATCCAGTGTCCAACCGCAGCCTGCGGTTCAGCCGCAGCCTGCAGAACCGCAGTCTGCAGAACCGCAGCCTGCGGTGGCTCAATTTCCAACGAATGTCGTGATCGACTGCTTGGTATTTGCTTGTCTCTTCTGGCTCTCTTTTTGCAGTTGAAGAGTATGATCTGTGAGGCAGTGAGACAGGCCTGGGAATCTGTGCAGTCCTGATCTTTCAAGTCAGCTCCTTTCATCAGCATGGTCACCATACTCTTGAGGTTGGCTGGAACAGAGTTCTTCTGGCAGTCAGGGGGAAAGGAGCCACTGAAGTTGAAACCACAGGAACGAAAGATGTCCTCTCGCACAATCCTGGCAGCTTTTGCCAAAATTAGTGCATCTCCTTCATAGTCAGTCTCCATGGCCTGTTTCAGCATTTGTTGGATGCCTTTTTCAAAGACAAGTAGCACATTTTTTCCATCACTTTGCTCTTGTGAATATGGAAAGTGCTTCAGGATTTGCTCTTTAAAGCGAACTTTGTTGACTTCACTCCTGATGCCAAAGTCAGCAAGACGACTTTCGTAGAGATGCCGTAGGGAAGCAAACTTGAAGAGCAATGTGCCTTCTTCCACTTCATTCTCTATGTAAGTGACCAGCTCAGCAAATGCTCTTGCTCGGGCTTTCTTGTCTGGTTTACTGGCATCCTGTAGGTTTTCCCTGTTCCTGATCAGGGACCGGTGACGATTCCGCAGTCCAACCAAGCAAGCAAGATGGTACTTGGCCTCCAGTGCAATGAGGTCACCGACACCTTCAATCCTGGTCAACAAATCTGAATCCAACAGATCTCGGGCCATTGACCTAACATTGTCATCTGCCCCTAGGGTTTTGAACTCATGCAGGAGTCCATCTTCTTTGGTGCAAAATATGCAGCTGGTCTTGTCGAAACATTTGCGTGGACGACGGCATCGGTCTTCTGGAGCAGGAGTGCTATCTCTCCCTCGCTTTCTTCGCCCTTGCCAGTTTCTGTGTGTTGAATTGGTCGTGACATGATTTGTGCCACTGTGCATGATTCCTGATCAACTCATCCACGTCTGTGGCAGCACCAAATGCAAGAGGCACTGGCAGAGCGTTGAGTTCTCTGAACTGAGTCACTTTCTCCAGGAAAGATCCATAGACAGCTGGCGCCGACTTGTCCGCTCCATGTGCATTTAAGGGACAGCGAAGTGGCTCAGAGGTTTTCTTCTGGCAGACTGCACACGCTGACCAATCCATCACAGATGAGGACTGGGGCTCTTCAAAATCTGCAACACACAAAACAAAACAGTTAGCAGACATTGTTGCATCCTTAACTAAGTACATGTACGTAAGTAATTCATGGTCATACATGTAAGCCTAAATTCCATTGTAATAGAACGGTTGTCCTGGTAAAATTTGAAAAGTGTGATCTTGAAGTATAAGAAGGGATGAAAAAAATAACAAACTAGTGGATGTATTGCATATACGGAATATTTCTTTTGCCATTAAAGGCGAATCTTGATTTCATCAAGATTTTTCTAAGTGAAAATTAGCCGTTATCACAAAAATGGTTCATAGAGGCTTCTGAGTAATTGGATCGTTTGTCTCCCCTCTCAAAATCATAGCTAGGACCCTGTAGAATGCCTGAACAAAATTTGGTGCTTTTATCCGGCATGTCCCCATCCTCTTGAAATCTGGTCCTTAGCGGCCGGACTATAAGGATGGAATGATAAAAATGTAGCTATGGAGACGGGGCCATACGAGTGTAGCTCAGGCCCTGTAAAATACAACTAGATACACAGGATTTTAATTTCTTTAATTCATATATTGGGAAACTGTTGATGAGTTATTCAACACTTTAACTATCAAATCACTAAGAATGTTAACTATCAAACCACTAAGAATGTTAACTATCAAATCACTAAAAATTAAGGTTTACATTTATCTATTATATTGGTGGAGCAGTTAGTAAAGATTCGTTTTAGTGACCCTCTCCTTTTTCAGACGAAACTATATTTTTCTGATAGATTTTCATGTTTTGAAAGAATCTGACCTGTTTTTCATGGCAATCACTAGATTTTTTTTTTTACACTCGACCCCACCTGTGAAAAATTAGTGATTTCCAAGAAAAAACACATTTTTACTATTATTGTAATTTATTATTATTATCATTATTATTATTATTATTATTATTGTTTGGAGCGATCATAATAAATACAAGGCTCCGACCAAACAACAGTGATATCCGCCCTTTTTCAATAGTATCCCTGAAACTATCTATAGAAAACGTAGGGTGGATGCTCGTTTTCTTTGTATCACTACGGTAGGCTGAACTAGGTCACGCCACTAATTTTTATCATCAAAGGCAAAGGTCTTGATGACAGCTAGCTATAGTTCATTCAGATAAGAAAATAGGCTCTATTTCTCCTGTATAGCGCGGAACGGTTGGTAAGCCTGCTGCGCCAGCGATGTGTTATATATATATATATATATATATATATATATATTATATATATATATATATATATATATATATATATATATATATATATATATATATATAGTAGTACTAGTAGTATGCTTAAAAGGGAATAAGCAGTAATAGAAAAATATTTATCAGTCCATAACATACCTTTAATATAACATACCTTTTTTTGAAGTTGAAATCATTAATGTGAAGGATGCACCTGATGGGCTTCAGCAAGGGCACTCATATTAGGTTGCCACGCTCTTCCAGGTTCAGTCTGCCCCTCTGCTTTGTTAGAATTGCATTTGTATGACTAAAAGCTGCTTCAACCATGTATGAACTTGGGAAAGCAAGTAAAAATGGCTCGACCACTGCACAAAGCTGAGGATATTTAGCAACATTATTTTCATTGCTCCAAAAGTCACGGAGTCTTTTCCTTCTGAACAATGCACTTGCTTCGAGATCCATAGTCATGTCAATGAATTCTTCCTGCAATTGTAAGTCAATGTCTGCATTTTGTACTTCCAAGTCAAATGGTGTAAGAATCCATTCAGGCACGTGCATTTTCTCCAGGTCTTCAAAGCGCACTTTAAAGTCTTCAATTAATTCCTCTAGGTGAGTTATGTATGTTTCTATGTCACCATCAGGTCCAAGCAGGCCATCATCATTGATTCGAAGCTCATCGGTGGCCATCAATTGGAAAGCTTGCATATTCTGGCAAGATATACATAAACTCGAAAGTTAAACTGTCATCAGTCACTGCAATGAAGAGGAGTGACAGGGTTTTGGAGGCCTCAAAATGCACTACCATGGTGGTGGTAGTGTCCACTCAATGACTACGTCTTGCGTCTCTGAAGAATCTCTCGTTTTTGAGGTTTTTTGAAGAAAATGCATATAGCATGGGGTGGGATATTTTCCTTCTGCACCAATAAGGTCACTTACACCCGCAAGATCGACCGATAGACGTTGGTCAAATTTTTGAGGCTGAGATTTTGATTTTAGAAGCCGATTCTCTTGGCTCCTGAACAGACTGAAGTCTCGATATGTGTGCGTAATATGCGCATATGTAAATGAAGCTTAACAGGACCAATGCCACACCACATTTTGTTCATCTTTGTCATCTAAACCAAGAACACGTTCGGTGGCATCTCTGTTTTTAGGATCTCTTAATTTTGACCTACTGTGTGCAGATTCCTTAACTGTAAGTAACCCTTGTGCACTTGGCTTTAGCAGTTTGTCTTGCTTAGATTCTTGACATAAAATGCAACTTTCAAACGATATGCATCTATCTCCTTTCAGCCTACACATAGCTTCCATTTTGATAGTTTCGACATTTCAATAACTACAGTTATCAGGATATCCTCTTCCTCTGTTCTCAACAAAATATTACAAACCAGAAAAAAACCAATCAATACAAAAATCATTAGAAAAAATCCCAATTCTTTTTATCAGGAACAATAACGACATGTAACATGCAATATAAAAAATATACGTTCAAAATTTCCCAATATCTTAACTGTTGGCAAAGTGAAACAGATTCAAATCAGAAGTGACACAGCAAAACCTATTTGCCCTAAAGTTCTGATATCAAATAATGACTGTCTTTTATGTGTGCCTAAACAACCAAATCATTTGTAATTGCATCAGGTTTTCGCTGTGTTGACACCTCGACTTCCCGAGAGACAATGCACCAAGCCTCCTGTGGAAAAAGTATTTCAAGGCTGGGCATAAAGGAAGTATCGATGTGCCCATACTACCTCCATGGATGTGCCTCACTCATTCTGTACGGGCAGTTTTTAAAGTCGCGTAGCAAAGTTTTCCTTCTGACCGTCGTAGCGGAGTTAGTATGCGACGTATAGAACTCTACTCGGTCTCATTTTGCAGTTTAGATAATTTCCTCGATCACAGTTTATTCTGAAATTCGAAAAAGTAGAGGAAATTACCAAAAATGTGAGCATAACTTCGAAAATATGTGAAAAATTGACACATTACTCGACAGAAAAATTTGGCCATTTTTTTTTTTAAGACATAATTTTTTTTCTCATCTCATGACATAGCTAACTAAATTTCCTATCTATTAATATATAAATTATTGTATTTAGACCAAAGATAACGCGTACACACTAGAATAAATTTGACGAATAATTTGTGTCACCAGGCCTAACTCGCCCACGGCAGTAGATGGGCGTCTCAAGGACACCGTTAGAGATACAGCTTGGCAAACACCAAAAATCGATTCAGTAGTAAAAATACACCTAGAAAAGTGTGATTGCCAACTTTTACTCAAAAATGCCTGTGTTAAGTTATCTCAAAATTGTCCCAGCCTACCACCATCACCACCGTGTTGATCGACTGGCAATCCCCTCACACACACACACACACACACACACACACACACACACACACACACACACACACACACACACGACTTGTGAGGCTATCGTGGTCAAATTTTACGATAGCGTCAATAATTAAATTGGTGGCGCTATCGTGGTTCGATAATGTTATGTGTGAAGGCACTGAAGGGAGGGAGGTGTAGTGAGATGCTGGTAGGACCTAGACAAGGATATTTATCATTAGAGCATCTCAAAGTGGATTAGTATGTGTTGGAAGGGATTCAAGGGAGTGGTGGTTGGTGGATAAAAGTGAGTGGATTTCACAAGAATTTCAGATGTTAAAGGCATAATATAAGAATGTATACCTTAAAAAGCTAGTTTTCTCTGATCTCTTGGTGGCTGTTTGGTGAGAGGTGTCTAAAGTAAATGTGCACACAGGCGTAAAACCAAGGAACCCGGAATTGTACTAAATAGTATAAGAAATACTATATAATACGTTGCTTTGGTTGAAAAAAATAACAATTACTAAACGTGTGCGATAACTAGTGTTCACGAGTCCTCATCATAACTATTAATTATTCGTGTAGCTTTCACAAATATTATAGATTTTGGGGGTCACTAATATTCCTTCGAAAAAGAAATCTCGAATATTGTTTCTACTCTGTCACTGGGTGCATTATTATACAGAGCTGGGCACTAAATACATTGAATGTATTTAAATACTAAATACTAAATACATGGGAGAAATGTATTTAAATACTAAATACTAGCACGCTCGGTTCACAACCGAGAAGTTCCGGGTTCGATCCCCGGGCGGAGCGGAATCAGTTGGGCTGTTTCCTTAAAACCCGAGCCCCTGTCCACCCAGCAGTGAATGGGTACCGGATGTTAGCCGGGGGTTTGTGACCCGCCTCCCGGGGTGCTGGCTTCGGCCAACACTATAAGCACTAGCAGACAGCTCTCTCTCCTCCTTGGGGGGAGTCTGTCTGGTTACAGTAGAGATCCATCTCAGCTGCGTCAATAACTGACGAAATTCTTCAAAAAAAAAAAAAAAATTTACGAATGTATCTAATTTACTATAGGAGTAGCCGTGTGTCTGTCTGTGTGTCTGTCTGTCTGCCTGTCTGTCTGTTTTGGGTAGCCGAAACTAAATTCAATTTTGATGAGAGTAGGCTCAAAAAATCGCAAATAAATCGTAGGTGGTAAGCGGCTTGGTCCCATGTCGATTTAATAATTCTGAAGGGGGGTTTTGGGCTAAAAACACTTATGAGTATTAGATTACAGGAAGAAACTGCGGTAACATCTTGCCGCATTTCATTAACTCCGTAGACTCATAGACTTACCGGGTTTTTTTTTTTTTTTTTTTTTTTTTGTGTGGTGTGCACGCATGCATGTGTGTGTGTGTGTGCTTGCGTGCGTGCGTGTGTGTGTGTGTGTGTGTGTGTGTGTGTGTGTGTGTATGCGTATGTATGTGAGTGTGTGTGTGTGTGCTTGCAGGACAGGCGTGGGGCTGGGGTGAGGCAGGCGTGGGGCTGGGGTGAGGCAGGCGTGGGGCTGGGGTGAGGCAGGCGTGGGGCTGGGGTGAGGCAGGCGTGGGGCTGGGGTGAGGTAGGCGTGGGGCTGGGGTGAGGCAGGCGTGGGGCTGGGGTGAGACAGGCGTGGGGCTGGGGTGAAACAGGAGTGGGGCTGGGGTGAGACAGGAGTGGGGCTGGGGTGAGACAGGAGTGGGGCTGGGGTGAGGCAGGCTACGGTGGTGGTAGGTGGTCTACCCCGAGGCACTTTGACCAGTGACCATCGACAGCAACAACACGATTGTAGTTTGCACTCACATTGTTGTCTAATATATACTACTACTACAAACATCAATACATGGGTCCGAAGGGCCCACAAGCACTTGTTTAAATACTAAATACTAAATACATCAATTGTATTTAAATACATTTGTAAATACATTTTAAATACACAAAAATTTTAACATGTCCGAAAAAAAATTATTTTCTTAGATTTTGGGTTTCCTTAGAAATTTTCTTCTCAGGCCTAAATTTCCTTGAAATCAGGACATTTCCTTCCAAGTGGAAACACTGGTTCACTGTGACATCAGGGTTGCCAGATAGTTTGGCGGGTTTATGGCCAAATTAACTGATAAAAAAGTATTTAAAATTTTATATTAAAAGTATTAATTTTTTTTTATTAGGTAAATGTATTTAAATACAATGTATTTAAATACTCATAAAAGTATTTAAATACTGTATTTAAATACATGGCAACCAATGTATTTATAAATACATTTCTAAATACACAAATGTATTTAAATACGTATTTAAATACATTTGTATTTAAATACTGCCCAGCTCTGGGTGCATCAATGACTGACAGAGCCAAGGTTCCGTCTAGGCCGTCCTCTTTTAAGTCATTTAAGTCATTTTTCCTCATGAGTGTTTGAGCATGGCTAGAGAGAGAGAGAGGGAGAGAGAGATCCTACCCAGACACTGTTGCAGAAAATATGAGAAATTTTCATGAAATGGCTGAAAAGATAATTATTCATACTTTTCCGAGCTACGTCAATGCATAGTCTATGGTCAATGTCATCTATATTCTTTTTCTTTTTCCGTATGCATTTATTAAGTTCTTTACAATAACAACAGAAGTTAGACTCAATGTTGTTTCTTCACATCATGTCGCGTTATACCTACCATTCATGCTTTTGTGTACCGCATCGAAATTATTGTTCCCACGTAAACCGGTACTATTCCTGATGAACACCGAACTCACTTTGGTGGACGAAACTATTTTTTATGGTGAGTTTTAATGTGTTTTGAATTACTCTGTTAACCGTTGCTGTGTTTTTTTATTTATTTTTTATTTTTTTTTATATTATTTTATAGCTAGTTAGATAAAGGTTAGTTTAGGTTAGCTATAGGTTAGGTTAGGTTTAATTATTTTGTTTGTTTTTCGTCATTTTTGCAACAAAAAAAAAGATTTGCGACAGAAACGGTTAGCAGATTCATTCAAAACGCATCAAAACTCACCAGAAAAAAATAGTTTCGTCCACCAAAGGAAGTTCGGTATTCATCTGGAAATTTACCCGTAAACCTTACTTATCATAACAGACTGTATAGACTGACGCACAGTTCCGGGGCTCCAGTGTTGTTGTGTTGATGTGCTGACTGCTAACATTTTATTAAGTGTTGCGCCAACTTGTTATTGATGCATATTGTATTGAAATTTCCCTTCATATTCACCCTCGTACTGTGTGTGTGTGTGTGTGTGAATTTTTTTAATTGTATAGACACGTGTAGTATATATCTACCTCTGTATACTATTCCAGTATATGTATATCAAGAACCTTACAGAAGTCAAATATAATTGTTAATGTGCTTGGGATTTTTTTTTTTTTTTTTTATTTTTTTTTTTTTTTTATGACGGTGCCTGACTGAGTGACGAGGTTCCGCAAGTGGTTCCTATACAGTCTATACAATGACTGACTAAGCGTGCCTGGTGCGTCAACACACCTCACGACGGCTGCCACACACACACACACACACACACACACACACACACACACACACACACACACACACACACACACACACACTGTCACCGTCACACACACACACACACACACACACACACACACACACACACACACACACACACACACACACACACACACACACACACACACACACACACACACACACACACACACTGTCACCGTCACACACACACACACACACACACACACACACACACACACACACACACACACACACACACACACACTAGAATATCAATTGGCATGTCCTTAAAAAAGACAGGTAGCCTACAAGAAACTACTACCACTACTACAACTACTTCTACTCCCACTACAACTACCTGTACTACTTCTGCTACTACTACGACTACCACTACTACAACTACTTGTACTACTACTACTATTACTACAACTACCTGTACTACTACTACTACTACCCATTACAACAACCACCACTACTCCCTAATGATAAAAAAAAATGATAATAGCTTCAACTAGTTCCTCAGGGTAGTTGTTCGCCTTGTTAGCTTTAGTGTGGTGAGTGATGCAGTGTGGTGGCCGTGAGTGAGGTATAAGCCAAGCCAGCCTCCCCAACAGCCACACCCCCCCTGGCTGGCTGCCGGGCGATGTATGGGCCCGTTGAGTGCCAGGTGACGGGAAGGGAGTTAACGCCCTCACACGGTTGGCAGCCTATGTGTTAGTGGCTGCCTGACCTTCCCCTTGTCTTAATGGGAACATACCTAGGCTACCTTGCATAATAACTAAGATTACTGAGGTTGTACTGCGGGTGACATTAGTTCCCGGGATGTGTGCCAGGCAGGTCTGTTACTACTTTATTTTTTTAGTAGGTAGTTGCTTCACACTCGATTGTTTTTTTCTTTTTTATTCTTTTTTTTATGGTTAGTAGTTGTCCATTTTGATATTATTGTTATGCTTATTTGTGTTTTTGTTTATTATTATTTTACTACTACGTACTACTACAAATCTACTACTACTACTACTACTACTACTACTACTACTACTACTACTACTACTACTACCACCACCACTACTACCACTACTACCACTACAATAAACTACTACTACTACTACTACTACTATAAACTACTACTACTACCACTATAAACTACTACTACTACTACTATAAACTACTACTACTACTATAAACTACTACTACTACTACTACTACTACTACTACTACTACTATAAACTACTACTACTACTATAAACTACTACTACTACTACTACTACTATAAACTACTACTACTACCACTATAAACTACTACTACTACTACTACTACTACTATAAACTACTACTACTACCACTATAACTACTACTACTACTACTACTACTACTACTACTACTACTACTACTACTACTATAAACTACTACTACTACCGCTATAAACTACTACTACTACTACTACTACTACTACTACTAACTACTACTACTACTACTACTACTACTACTATAAACTACTACTACTACTACTACTACTACTACTACTAACTACTACTACTATAAACTACTACTACTACTACTACTACTACTACTACTATAAACTACTACTGGTGCCACTATAAACTACTACTACTACTATTACTATTAATCAAGTAAAGACGAAATGCTGAATATTTTCAAAGGATAGAAGGAAAAATGAAAGCAATGTTATTGATCTGTGTGGAGATAGAATAGCACTGGTGGATAATTACAAGTATTTAGGTTACTGTATCCAGAAAAATCTGAGTGATGAGAAAGATATAGATTTCAGGTTAACTAGTTTTTACGCAAAATTCAATTATATATAGAAATTTCAAGAATGTTTCCAGTCAGGCTCTCATGTTCCTATTCAATTAATTTTGCTTGCCAGAGTATGGTCTGGCCTTATGGCAGACTCTTAGGATGAAAAATAAATCTTGCTATAAGACATTCCAGACAGCTTACCACAATGCCTTAAAAAAAGTGTTTGCTCTGCCACGCTACCACAGTAACCATGAGATGGCTCAACAGACAAGTAATTTGTTGTTCCAACATTACAATGCATTTGTACAGGCGAGATATTTTAAAGTAATCGTCCAGACCATTTCATCATTCCTGATTTGATGTAGTTAGAGTATAGCCATTATCGAGTGTATCAACAATATATTGTCACTTCTTGCATCCAGTCAGCCGTTTTTTAATAATCCGCAATCAAAATCTGTAAATTCCCCGAGCTTCGAAAACGCTCATGGCAACTGGCAGACGATGCGCCACGGCTCGGTGACGTAGCAAAAGGGAGGCTCCTCTTCCCGCGCTGCTGTGTGTGTGTGTGTAGTAGTGTTTGTGTGTGTGTGTAGTAGTGTTTGTGTATGTGTGTGTGTGTTTGTGTGCGTAGTAGTGTGTGTGTGTGTGCGTAGTAGTGTGTGTGTGTGTGTGTGTGTGTGTGTGCGTAGTAGTGTGTGTGTGTAGTAGTGTTTATGTGTGTGTAGTAGTGTTTGTGTGTGTGTAGTAGTGTTTGTGTGTGTGTAGTAGTAGTGTTTGTGTGTGTGTAGTAGTGTTTGTGTGTGTGTGTAGTAGTGTTTGTGTGTGTATGTGGTGGTGTTTGTGTGTGTGTGTAGTGTTTGTGTATGTGTGTGTGTGTGTGTGTAGTAGTGTTTGTGTGTGTGTGTAGTAGTGTTTGTGTTTGTGTGTGTGCGTAGTAGTGTTTGTGTGTGTGTGTGTAGTAGTGTTTGTGTGTGTGTAGTAATGTTTGTGTGTGTGTAGTAGTGTTTGTGTGTGTGTGTGTGCGTAGTAGTGTTTGGTGTGTGTGTGTGTGTGCGTGCGTAGTAGTGTGTGTGTGTGTAGTAGTGTTTGTGTGTGTGTGTAGTAGTGTTTGGGTGTGTGTGTGGTGTGTAGTAGTAGTGTGTGTGTGTAGTACATGTTTGGTGTGTGTATAATGTTTGGTTGTGTGTAGTATGTTTGTGTTGTGTGTGGAGAGTGTTTTGTGTGTGTGGTAGTGTTGAACCTCAGCAGGCTCCGCTAACACCTGTTCATCCACCTCGTACTCTGGCTCAAACATATAGGGTTGGGCTCCCATCACAATCTGGTTCGTTTTCCTCATATACGCGAGCAGCGTCATTTAGTTCGGTCTCAGATTAAGCATCGTACTCTAGATCTATCAAAGCGACAGATTCACTGTCTGACACCGAAGTACAATCGCTCATCATAACATTTGCCGACAGGTCTCACAGAGGCAGACGAGTGTTGTTTACATTGGAGCGTCCCTTTTGTGACGTCATCAATAACATGCGTAGTAGGGTGGAGTGAAAATGGACCCCAAATTTTTTATTTTTTATTTTAACTTACTTGAGTTCTTAAAAGTTGCCAATGGACTAATATAACAATATGCAAAAAAGTTTATTAAAATCAGACAATTTTTTGATCGACCACCAGACGTTATAAGTTTACAATAATATATGATTTTACACAAAAATACCTACAATACGAGTAAACATCAGACTATATTTTTAGTTAATTTTGCTCACTATTATGCTAACGATAGAGTCCGAGTTATGCATGCATGGTTAATTCAGAATTTATAGTCACGTTTAGACTCAAGTTTCGGCATAAGCTGCCGAGAAGCGATGCGAGCGCGAATAAATCCATGGCGGGACGTCTCGCCACACACAGCGGCTGAAGTTTCGGTAACTAGCTTCACGCATCTTTCCACCGCTTGTGTGTGACAAGAGAAATGAGGGAAGAGGACACGTGGTGAAATTTGAGCAGAGATCATGTCCTTCAATTCCAATGATCTGAAACTCGAGAAATGCCAGGGGTCGCTGGCAGTTTTAACTCACTTTTTTGATAATTAGGATTTTATTTGCAGACACATGTGATCTTGCCTTCATGATTCTTCTGAGTCCGAGTTCCCTTATATGTGGTTGCTCATCTGTGATCATGGCTAATAGCACGTTCTCGGGGTGTCCGCAGAAGCCGCTTTGCCGAATCACCGGGTCGACGACTTTCTTTAGAGAGGAGCTGAGGTACCGTGTTCTCACCATCATCCCGTGCAGATGTTTGGCTCCATCTTTGCATGATGGCTGCGTCTTGATGGCGAACCATGTTGGGTCGTAGACCCGGATGATGAATGTGACGAGAGTTTTAATGTTGTTGGATGGTGCATCGAGGCCAACATAGAGGCGGAGGATTCTGTTGGCAGTTGTCAACCATCGCGAATGGTTCAATGGTCCCGGTTTTCGCAATGCTAGCTCACAGGGACAGTATCCTTCACTGACAGTTTGACACATCTGCCACAGTTACTGCTGGTCAGTGCTCAGGTCCTTCATGTCAACATGCGGTAGTGGCTGTAATAGCGATATAGGTTCATACGATGTTATATGGAGTTCCGTGCATGTTGTGAGTGATTTCTCTATCGGTCCTGAGATTCACTTAGGTCCTGTAGTTGCTCCATCTAAATGCTGAAACAGATGTCGCAGGGGGAGCTCGTTAGCATTTAATAAGCACACGAGCCATTGCAGCGGTTTTTGTAGTAATTCCTCAAGCTGCCGAATAACTCCGCCATTATGTCCAGTGTTGACAGCGGTTCCGTCGCATCCGAAGACTTTCACATTGTCGAGATCTACACTTCGCGCAGCCAAGCATTCAAAGATTACTTTGGAAATCACTTTGCTTGATCCACTTGACGGCGTCACATGGCCAAAGTACGATGAACCTGGTTCACAAATAATGCTGACGTGCTCTTCTGTATCTCTGTCCCGGTGGCCATGTCCTGCGGCGTCTCGTACATTTTTCATCGTTCTATCCTTTCGACTGTCGAAGTACAATCCAGGCAAGACTGTCATACTGCTGTCTAGTTTTGTCAGTTCTTGACGAGTTCTACTTCTTTCTCGGCAAATTTTACTACGACCAATGACTTTGGAGGTGTCCTTTGGAGACACAATTCCCATGTCTTGTAGCACAGCTGAGGCAATAACGGCTGCTGCTCGATCTGAGACGCCCGTTCTATCGCACGCTTTAGCCAAAGATGGTAATCGTACAGTCATCGTCATTCTTTGTCGTTTACTCTCCGGTGTCGATAGATCAGGTTTACAGTGTGACTTAGATCGGGTGTGTTCTTCGTCACTGTTGTCGGTGTCGTCGTCCTTGTCTTCCTCGTTGTAGCTTCCAGAATTGAATTGCTGCTTCCATTGTTCTTGGTGAATGCTGTCTCTTCTCGATTCACTCTCTTTCCTGGATATTTTATTTTGTAGCTTTGTTGTTTCCATCAAATCGATGCCTCCTATAATCATCTTTTTGGCTCCTCTTTGGTCCTCTAAAAACTTTCTTTCTCTGAGTGGTACTTTGTCCGCTCTTTCGCACTTACAGCTCACGACGAAATCTACACATTTGCATTTACTAATGTCGAAGATTTAATCTGCGTCTTCTCTGAACTGTTCAAGTTGTTGCTTGTAGTTGCCGTTGTCCTTCCGAGCCTTGTATGGTTTCAAGATCTTGTATCTCTCGTTGTAAGGTCTGAGCGTTTCAATCACTCGTCCGTGCGTCATGGTCGGAAGAGACGCTTTCTCCCAAACAAGTTCAACATCAACGCAAACTTTTTCTGATACTTCGGCGAACGGTGGATATTTGTTATCCTTCGTTGTCAGCTGTTGTCTTGTATGGATGTAAGCCTTCATAACATCAGCGTAGGTGGGAAGAACATCTGTGGGTATCTCGCGTGGCGCGCCAAAAATCACACATGCCGCCTTCTCCCTCATGATAGTTGCCATTCTGAAGAAGAAAAAAAATTAGAAAAAAAATTGCAATAAAATTGCAATAAAATTGCAATAAAATTGCAATATAACAGTCTACAGCAAACTAAGCTGTTAATTATTTGCATAAACATGCATGAAAGACCAGCATCTTGGATGACTCATGATGGGCAAAGCGATCGTTAAAACATGAAATATGCCATATATTAAAATCAATGGTGGTCGATCAAGCAATGCTTCAATTTTAATATAATTTCACATGATTGTTTATAAAGCCCATTGGCAACTATTCCACACTCAAGTAAATTATAAATCCATAAATGATATTTTCACTCCACCCTAATGCGTAGCCCTGTTGGAGGGAAGAAACATTTTTTCGCGCGCTTTTTACAAAAGTCGTGTTTTTACGGAAATAAGGCCTGGAAATCAATTATTTTTGGTGGATTAGGTGTTTTGAATGTACATTCAACATAATTAGGCAAAAAAAAAATTGGGTCTGGACGATTACTTTAAAGAGACTTTTGGCCATCAATAACTCCCTCATTAAATGGTGTTTGCCCTTTCTTAAAAACGGATATACACTGCCTTCAATATCATTATTATTTAGAGATTTTTATAACATAAATTTGATGGAATATGACCTGCAAACCATTAAAGCTCGAATTACGTGGGTACAAAATCATGAACCTGGCCGTCTGAACCACTATGCACCAAACATTTAAGCTTATATAACTGCAGGTAGCTGCTTGTATGCTGAATTTTAGACAATATGTGAATTATTTTAATTTTGAATGATTGTTTTAATCTTTTTAGATGGACTTGAAGTCTTGTGAGCTTCATATTTTATTTTGTCATTATATATGTACAGTAAAATTTGATTTATTGATAAGTTTTCCTTGCATAATTTTATTCTATGCATCGATTGAATCTATACTAGTATATACGAAATAAAGGAATGATGATGATGACTACTACTAACAACTACTATTACTATTAACTACTACTACTACTACTACTACTTTACTACTACTATTACTACTACTACTACTACTACTATTACTACTGCTACTACTACTACTACTACTACTACTACTACTACTACTACTACTACTACTACTACTACTACTACTACTACTACTTCCACAATTATCACCATCGTAATCATTGTTGTTATTGGTGAGGCATTGTGTTTGAGAAGTCATGTGGTATGTGCATTACCTGTCGCTCATCACAGGCGACTGAAGATTACATTACACGGTACGTTGTTTCTTTGAACATTCGACCTTGGATGAAACACGCATAGACCTGTTCATGTCACGACCATGACCAACCACACTCACCACCATGAAAGACTCATCAAAAGTTTCCTTCTTCAAAGTTGTGTTTTTTTCACTTCATACATGTTATTCATATTACCTTGCAGTTTGCCTGTTCTTGGTTTTACGTAATAGTAACTACTAATTATTGTCTTAGACGTGGAAGCTTCCGTCTTTCTGCTTTCTTAGTGGCATAGATAAAACAACGAAAGTTTGGGTAGACGGAACAACTTGAGTAGCTGGAGCTGCAATAGCAGTAGTAGCGGTATAGTAGTAAAAAAATGATATACTATATATAGAAAAAAAACTATATATATTATAGCGGTATTGTTGTACTAGTAGCAGTAGTAGTAGTGATGGTAGTAGTAGAAGTAATGATAATTGATATCATAGTGATAATTGTAATGATTATTCTGTTATTGTTACCATCATCATTATTATTATCATGTACTTCTACCACTAACTACTACTACTACTACTACTACTACTATACTGTTTCTGTTGCCGCTACTATTACTAGCACTATAACAAAAACTACGATAAGTAACGTGCCTTATTTTAGTATGACAAGAGAGAGAGAGAGAGAGAGAGAGAGAGAGAGAGAGAGAGAGAGAGAGAGAGAGAGAGAGAGAGAGAGAGAGAGAGAGAGAGAGAGAGAGAGAGAATAACCCTTTATTTTACGAGTCAGCTCTCATTATAGAGACAAAAAAGAAGCTGGCTCAGTGCTATGATCCTCCTTGGCAATTACCGCTGCTTACACCTCTTTAAAGGTCCTGCCAGGGATGTGTGATACGCCCTTCCTTCCTGCCTTTCTAGCTTCCTTCCTTCCTGCCTTTCTTTTCTTTTTTTCTTTCTTTCTTGCTTTCTTCTTTCCTTCCTTCCTTCCTTCCTTCCTTCCTTCCTTCCTTTCATCTATCCATCTATCCATCCTTCCTTCCTTCCATCCATTCATCCATCCATCCATCTTTCCTTCCTTCCTTCCTTCCTTCCTTCCTTCCTTCCTTCCTTCCTTCCTTCCTTCCTTCATTCATTCATTCATTCATTCCCTACCCATAGCCTTTGGAGAGAGAGAGAGGGAGAAGAAAAAAAAGAGGTATCGTTCAGCGTGATTGTTTACGGGTATATTAATTTGCGGCTCCCTCATACCAGGCCTCATACACCCTCCGACACGCACACTCACGTTCACACACACACACGCCATGCGTACACGCCAGTGGAAGCCCCCAAGGGCGCACGCCTCACACATGCCCTCAGCCCGGCGGCGGCAGCAACAAGTTGTCCGGGATAGGGACTGGGAGGCGTGGCCGGATGTCCAGGAGGAGGAGCAGACGTGCAGCTGTCGCCTGGCTCCTCGTGACGAAGGGCGAGCCTGTCATCCCGTGCAGGCGAGTGTCTGGCCGCGGCGCAGGCCCCGCTGAGACCCTTGGGGTTCGGAGGCGCTCCGACCACCACCTTTGTCACGTGAATCCCTTTTATTTGGCCGCGGCTGCGAGGCGTCCCTGCAATGGAAAAGGAAACAGTCTCGTCATATCTGTGCGGCGCCTGGCTGGGCCGCCCCCGCCCCGTCAGCTGCAGCAGACCAGCGACAGGCATCGCCCTGAATGACAGTGGAAGAATTCACGGGGTGTCTCCTTGTCTCCGTGATTTCCCGGTGCCAAGCATGCAGGGAGTAGCCTGAGCGCGGCGATCCCACCAACACTCCCAAAACCAAAACCCAACCTCCCTCCCAGCGGCGGCGCGAGCCCAGCAGCCTTTCCTCCTTCCTTCCTTCCTTCATTCATTCATTCCCTACCCATAGCCTTTGGAGAGAGAGAGAGAGAGAGAGAGAGAGAAGAAGAGAGAGAGAGAGAGAGAGAGAGAAAAAAAAGAGGTACCGTTCAGCGTGATTGTTTACGGGTATATTAATTTGATCGCGAGAGGTCCCCCCTTCCCATTAAGAGACGTGGGCGATGACAAAAACATGGGTTGGGGAAGGGCGGGGGTTGGGGGCTTAATCTCATTGGGGATCCAGGCGAACGATAAGCGATGGGAAGGAATGAAAACGTGTGAGGGAGATGGTATGTGTGTGTGTGTGTGTGTGTGTGTGTGGACGACATGTAAACAGTGCCAAACAGCAAGAGGCCGCCACCCAGTCCTCACACGTACGCAATGCCCCTCAGGCCTTCGTGACGTGTAGTGGTGCGCCTCTCATCGCCTCCTTCAGGGTGTTACTGTGCTGGTGTTGTGGTGGGGCGGTGGTGTTGTGGAAGGTAGTGGTGTGTGGTGGGGCGTTCCTCCACCACCCACGTCCAGGAGGCCCATCCGTTGTCCCGCCCATCACTCCCTTCCTCGTCCTCTCCCACCCTTCCGCCCTTCGACGTACCCTCGGTGTTGGATGACCGGGAGGGGTTGGTCGAGGCGGTCCCCTGCCCTGAACAAAGCCTCCGGGAATATTTACCTGCAGGAGTGCGGCGCCCGGCGTGCGGAGGGTGGCGTGCGAGGCCCAGAGGTGCAGGTAAGGCGAGCTGTAGGGTGGAGCGCATTAGTGGCAGTTTTGTGAATGGCGTTGCTACGGCGGTAAGACTTGGGCTATTCCTGGCCCGGGTGTCATGTTGGGCGGGTGGGCGAGGGAATGCGTGTCTTGTGTGTCCAGCGGATGACGTGGTGATGACCATTAACACTCACACAGGAGTCTTAGCCGAGCACTCACACCAGCCAGGGACTCGTGTTGCCGTGGCGGTGTGGTTTAGGTGGTGCAGCCCTGAGATGTGGCAACCCCGCCGGGCACAAGTTCATGAATGGGTGGGTTGGGCACTGGGCCGCGCTCCTTTGCCACTACTTTCTCGTGCACTACAACACGGCCCGAGACGCCTTGTGCTGGGCTGCCCCGTGCACCAGCTCATTACCCAAGGGCTACACGCTGCTAACAACGTGTTTCAGGTGCTACCGCGGCCCTGCGTGGTGGGTCGCGGAGGGAGTGTTGCCGTGGGGCCGGCGACGTGTGGCACCCCGCCGGGCACTGCCTGCGCCAGGGCGTGAAGCAGGTGGCACGGAGTTATATATTACCCAGCCTGTGTTCACTTCGGGGAACTACGAGGTGTGGGGGAGAGGATCGGGACCCTTCCTCTCCCCCACCCCCACAGCCCCACCCGCCTCCCTTCTGCCAGGGGAGTGTCGCACACATGTGGCCGCCTGACCCTGAGGTGCGGCCCACACGCGGGACATGCACTGGCAGCCCTCGACACCCCGTGCCCGTGCTACTCCTTGGTTTGCCCGCCGTGCTCTGGGGAATGCCACAATCTAACTGTGGGGACTGCCGTGGGTACCGTACTCATCAAAACCCACTCTTCATCCCCCTGAGCCGTGCCACACGTGCCTCATAAATACACTGTCGGCAACCGTAATATAATTTATAGTATGTGCATGCACCGTTTTGGCGAGGCTGTAGCTGCACGTCATCTAGGCACGTATGTATGTATGTCAGTACCTGCCTGGGGATGCTGCAGCCACGAATATGCTTGTATGTTTATTACACCTGAGGTTATGCGAATATTGAGTTTTAAATTATTGTTCTTTATGGAAATGGTATAGACGTTGACAGAATAATGAGGCGGCATCGTCACGCCCTCGTTAGGTAGGCAAAGGTGCAGGGCGCGGGAGGCAACAAGGTAGGGCGGCGGGCGTGTGTTGTTGGGCGGTATAGTTGTTTGTACGTAGGTGGCGGGGCGGGAACACCTACCTCCCAGACACTACCAGTTACCTAACAGTCGCCTGCAGGGTGTGGCACTGGCTACCCAAACGGGCTTGTCTCCCCTCTGCCCTCCTCACCCCTTCCCTCCTCTCACTTCACCCTTTCCCTTACCTCCCCTCTCCCCTTCCCTTACCTCCCCGCACCCCTCCTCACCCCTTCCCTTACCTCCTTTCCTCTCCCCTACCTATTTCCACCTCTTCCCCCTTCAGCACCTTTCCTCCTGTGAGGTCTTCAGTAGCTACCCATTCATACCTGCCTTCCTCTTCCTCCTCGGGTACGTCACCTTTCATATATACCTCACCTTTCCATCTCTGCCCTTATACCTTCCCCTCACCTCTATACCAAGTCTTTCATTCACGTCTGCCCTCACTCCTCCCCTCCCTCTACCCCTCCTTCCCTCCCCGCCCCCCACACGCACAGAGCTTCTATCATATATAACTTTCCACCTCTTCCTTCTCCTCTAATGAGAATACTTATGATAGAAATAACCTTATGTCCAAAGTATTGTTGACTTCACCATCCTTTGCTTCTTCCCTCTGAGGTATTTCCACTTATATTTCCATTCCTTTACGTTTTCCCCTCCTTTCCCCTCGTCCCTCCCTCCCCTCCTTCATCCCAGCGCCCCAGCCTGTTCCTGATTGCTATGTCTGGCGGGTCGCGAGCCAGTAAAACACCATTAATCGTTTTGGCCTTATTTTTATCGCTGATTACTCCATTTAGACTCCCAGGAAGTAAGGAGAGAGAGAGAGACAGAGATAGAGAGACTCACTCACTGTTTACACTCCATTCTTACTGTCTCTTCCTTTCTCCCTCCCTTCCCTCCCTATGCCTCTCCCCATGACCTGTCAGATACGTGTACAGTACAGGTCAGCTTTTCACCTCACTCACTCACTACAGAACAAGTGATATAAATCAAATACAAATCGATGGTTCTAGTAGAAATTCTATCAAGAGGGTATCTTCAAGAGGGCTCTGCCACCCTACTCGCACATAGTAGTTGTTTTGGAGTGCTCGCCCGCATATTCCCGTTTTCTGGAAGAGTATGTGGCGTTTACTCTTGAACACGTCAGGTTAGGTTACGTTAGGTTACGGAGAGGGGTAGGTTATGTAAATCGAATATTGATACGTTCACTGCGTGGGAATCACAATGAGGGTATTTTCGAGAATATCCTATGGTTAGTTTCGGAACTACAGCCAAGCGTCTTCACTCGGAAACCACATACTCGCATAGAGAACGGGAATATGCTGCCCGCCACGCCGCACATGCCACCACCTCTGCCATCTATGGGCAACAAGTGGGGCGTTGGTAAATTTGTTTCTCAATTGACCATGTCCATCAAGAAATTTAAATGGTGTTTGGCTGTTTCTGGTCCAGGTTCATTCTTTTCTTGCTCCATTTTCTGTAAGGTTTTGCCTTTTTTCATTTGTATAAATCGCAAAGCTGTAACTGGTCAACCGTCAACGACTCAAACAACGTCACTGTTACTAAGGGCCAGTTGCAAGAAGGTCTCGTCGTGTGCCCTATAGGGTTCCGGCGTGGAAATGCCCGACTGCACAGGTTCAAGAACAGCGTCATTTCACCCCCATCGTGTGCCCCATCGGGAAAAAATCGTCGGGCGGTAACCCCCTACCGATGAGATGATCGATGAGCACCATATAGAATCAAATACTTCCATTGAACATCAATAATCAACATATTCAATATGTGACACATTTCTGAGGAAGAATCAACGCGGTTACTAAGCCAAAAAGGCAGCTAATTCATAATTTTCAGTTGCCGTGAACTCAAGACAAGCGGATGGATGTCCGCGCCACCTATTGACAGCGGCGGGTGATATGGGGCGGGTGGGCGGAGGGCGGGCGGACGGAGTCCATCCACACCTCATAACGATACGTTGTCATCCACCTTACCTGTGTCTAACTGAAGAAGACTGATCAACTACCACGCATGTGAACGCATCATAGGACATCACCAGGGCTCATATGGTTCCTCAACGGATCCTTGCAGCCCTAACCAATGCCTATACCTGCTCGGTATTCCCGCTGGGATATAAGTGAACAGACTTTAACTATGATTGAATGTATGTGTTAAGAAACATAAGAACATAAGAAAATAAGGAAGCTACAAGAGGCCGCGAGGCCTACACGTGGTAGTTCCTGTATTATTGTATTACTTTTATGCAGTTACCATTTCGAAATGATAATTAGTAATATGGCTAAATATTACTGACTAGAATAATCTAGAAACGCAAATAAATTGTAACCATGAGAGAGAGAGAGAGAGAGAGAGAGAGAGAGAGAGAGAGAGAGAGAGAGAGAGAGAGAGAGAGAAAGAGAGAGAGAGAGAGGAGGAGGAGGAGGAGGAGGAGGAGGAGGATGTGGTGAACACCAGCGTGGCGTTGTCATGGTAACTCAAATGACCAACCTCAGAACTTGTGAAATCTTTTCGTACCGCCTCTTTCTATTGAAAACAGCATTGCTAATACAAGTATTAGTTTATTTTTATGTTATAGAAAACAATAATTTATGATAGAAATGACTGGAATGAATTTCTTTATAGTAGTAAATATTATCATTCTATTTATCGCATCATTTATCGTTGGTACACCTCGCTCCCGACGTCGGGACATCATGCCGATGGGGGCAAAATCAGCCGTTCATGAAACTTTTCAATGGAGTATCACGACAGTCGGGCGCCCCACTCACTATCGTGTACTCGATGGAAAACGTCCATTTCTTGCAACTGGGCCTTAGAGTCACTTCTCCTATAGTCCTTTGTAGTGGTGTTGGTGGTGGTGGTGGTGCTGTCGCCGCCCCAGGGTGTGGTCGCACCCGCGCCGTCTGTACTCCTCCGCTGCTAACCTCAATCCTCACTAGGTTATTTTTGATCTTACGGCACAGGAGGAACTTAAAACACACACACACACACACACACACACACACACACACACACACACACACACACACACACACACACACACACACACACACACACACACACACACACACACACACACACCACACACACCACACACACACACACACTAAGGAAGGAAAAAAAATGTAGCTATGGAAAAAGGGCCGTACGAGTGTAGCTCAGGCCTGTAAAATACAACTAGATGCATACACCAGCGTCCTATGTTTCCATACTCGTAACTCCTGCACCTTCATAACATAGTGCAGTAGCGTCGTTGTGGTGTCCGTGGTGCAGTGGCGTCGTTGTGGTGTCGGTGGTGCGTGCGAGTGTTTGTGTGCGTGCTCTTCTATTCTGCTTGCCGGGATCACTGTCCTTGAACGGGTTGAGTCCCTTGGTCATCTCGTCCCGTCCGCCGCGCCTGCCAGATGGTGGGAGTGGGCCGCGTGGAAGTACTGAATGCCTGTGTTGCCCTTGGACCATCATCGCTAGCAAGGTGTTCCCGGCGAAGGGTGAATGTAGCGGCGGTGAAAAATGTACGAGCTCTAGCAAATTGTGTTTTATAAGTTATTGACGCAGGTTCCTATAAATTGTGTGGTTGCAAAGGGTCTGGTGGGTCAGTTTTTACGCGGAGCACATTTGTTCCTATTAGCCGTGGTGCTGCGTGCAAGAAAGAAAGAAAAATCAGGAAATGCGCCAATGAAAGTTTGAATCTGAATGTGCATGCATGGAGCGGCAGGAAATGATGTCACGCTGCATAAACCTTGCACGAAACATGTAACACTTCTATAGTCTGAAAACATCTCTTTATTTAAACACACCAAGCTTTTTACCGCACGTCCAACGAAACATGTAACACTTCTATAATTCTCAAAACATCTCTATTTAAACACACCAAGCTTTTTACTGCAATAGCCCAGCGTCCAGCGTATAGGCTACACAAAACGGCACCGCTGACCTAAGGGCGTGACGATCTGGACGCAGCTGCATGTGCCCGCGCCGCTGCTTCTGTCCTGCGTCACGGCGTGGCGACAGAAGGGCTTCACCGCGACGTATGTGGTTCGTTCCGCGGTGTGTGGAGTCCTTTTTTTATTATGAAGTTATTGCTACCCTCTTGATGCCCTGTTCTCTCCTGTCCTTTACGCAGAAGTCAATGAAGCGGCTTTGTGTAGTCCTCTTCACGCCCTTCAGCCTTTGTACCATAAGGGAAAGGGCCGCTATTACTGCTATTATGGTATTAGTCACCGGGTAGCATATTCCCGTTTTCTGGAAGAGTATGTGGCGTTTACTCTTGAACACGTCAGGTTAGGTTACGTTAGGTTACGGATAGGGTAGGTTAGGTTCTCCTGGGAAGTGCATGGTAACTTTGCGTGAGAATCACAATGAGAGTATGTACTTTCGAGAAAATCCTATGGTTAGTTTCGGAGCTACAGCCAAGCGTTTTCCCTGGGAAACCACATACTCGCATGGAGAACAGGAATATGCCACCGGGTATAGGTACTGAAGGACATCGCTGGACTTGGTACTTAAAGACCTATTAATCCCCCTTCAAGCCCTATCCACGCCCTACAGCCTCTACCGTAAGGGGAAGGGCTCACCGGGTATGCTGTAAAAAGGTTTTGTTAATTAGTATGTGCTCTCACTCTCTTTAGAAAATCAGTAGATTCTTTTTAATTATTGATTTGTGCATACACTAGGCTGTTTTTATTTTCATCCTTATTAACATGCATTCTCTCTGCTACTGAAGGACATCGCTAGACAGGAACTTGGTACATAAAGACCTAATAATCCGCTAATTATTTACTGTATATTCGTATCTTATAAATAAATTTTATGGCAAGTCAAAACTACATGAATGCTTCCCAGTCTCAATTGACGCAGCGTTCTAATTAACCCCTGGAGGCCCAGAACGTAATTTCCATTGTAATTTGGGTACTATTAGATTTTTAGTGAATATAAGCAATATTTTATACATATGACCTGTTTAGTATCCTTGTCCACTAGGGAATTTGGTATATTAAGTTATTTTTCGTAATTTTATGGCTAACAACAGACCATTTTCTATAGCAAAGGAAAGCTCTGGGCGTGAAGGACTTAAGGTGACGTCTCTGTGTGTTGTCTCTGCATTGCGTCCACCTCGGCCTAGGTTACTACCGCGGGCATGATTGCTGATAAATATGCCGCTGCCTCGACTTTTTTTACTCTCGCTGAAGATAAGATAATAATGATTAGATAAAAGAAAAAAAAAGCTAAGAACCACATATAAGTTTAATCTTTGCAAGTCTTCACACAAAATTTCCTATCGCTACATATTTTTTTATATTATTTTATCTGTCATATTCGTACACACTAATAGGTAGACATTGAAAGTCGCGTTGCCGTATTCATTCCAGTTTGAATATATTATGTAGTACGTAGTTGAAAGCATTAAATAGATCTGTATCGAAATTATATCATGTATCAGTCTGATTCAGTCAGGGATTTGATGTCTGTGTATGTATCTAGCTATTTGTCTACATCTATATCTATTTATCTGTGTCAGTCTGTCTGTCTGTATGTCTAACTATCTATCTATATTTATCTGTGTCTGTTTGTCTCTGTATGTCTAACTATCTATCTATCTATATTTATTTATATCTATCTATCTATCTATCTTTATTCTATATAGTAAATATATATATATATATATATATATATATATATATATATATATATATATATATATATATATATATATATTTATGTCTAACTATCTATCTATCTATCTATCTATATTTATTCTATCTATCTATCTATAAATATCTTGTCTATATTTATCTATTTATCTGTGTATGTTTGTCTATGTATGTCTAACTATCTATCTATCTATCTACCTCCCTGTCCATGCATCCATAAGGGTAGACAGTGACAGCAATCGCCATACAAGGAAAGACATTTATGAATCAACATTTAGTCAACACGAGGCAAGAAAGATATATGCACGGTGAGGGTGTTTTCTCTATTATTTTTTGTTGTTGTCAAGGTGTAACCACTTCCATTTATCGAGGCTGAAGAGTTGTATTGGGAACTCCCCCCCCCCCCTCTCTCTCTCTCTCTCTCTCTCTCTCTCTCTCTCTCTCTCTCTCTCTCTCTCTCTCTCTCTCTCTCTCTCTCTCTCTCTCTCTCTCTCTCTCTCTCTCTCTCTCTCTCTCTCTCTCTCTCTCTCTCTCTCTCTCTCTCAAATTTCTGGCATCTTTTTTGCAATTTTTTAATGATTTCTTTACCATTCTGTCTCGCTCTCTCTCTCTCTCTCCTCTCTCTCTCTCTCTCTCTCTCTCTCTCTCTCTCTTCTCTCTCTCTCTCTCTCTCTCTCTCTCTCTCTCTCTCTCTCTCTCTCTCTCTCTCTCTCTCTCTCTCTCTCTCTCTCTCAAATTTATGGCATATCATTATTTTTATTTTTTTTAAAGATTTGTTTTTTCCATCTGGCATCAGAGTCCCTGCAGATATAATTTTCAAGGGAGGATTTTCAAGGTTTTTGAGACGAAGAGGGAGATAGGGAAGGAGTGGCCCGGACAGTGTTGTGTGCAGTGAATGACATGTGCAAAAAATTGATGACTGACTTAATGAAGAAGAAAATTAATGACTGATAATGAGTATAGAAAAATGATGGCTAAAAACAGAAATTTTGACTGAAGCACAGAAAATTGATGGCTAAAAGCAGAACATTTTGACAAGCACAGAAAATTGATGGCTAAAAACAGAAAATTTTGACAAGCACAGAAAATTGATGGCTAAAAACAGAAAATTTTGGCAAGCACAGAAAATTGATGGCTAAAAACAGAAATATTTGACTGAAGCACAGAAAATTGATGACTGACTTATAGAATATGGAAAATTGATGGCTAAAAACAAAATTGATGGCTAAAAGCAGAAAATTGGCTAAAAACAAAATTGATGGCTAAACACAGAAAATTGATGACAAGTACAGAAAATTGATGACTGACTTTGAGAATCTAGAAAATTGATGGCTAAAATATAGAAGATTGATGGCTAAAATATAGAAGATTGATGGCTAAAATATAGAAAATTGATAGTTAAAATATAGAAGATTGATGGTTAAAATATAGAAAATTGATGGCTAAAATATGGAAGATTGATGGCTAAAATATAGAAGATTGATGGCTAAAATATAGAAAATTGATGGCTAAAATATAGAAGATTGATGGCTAAAATATAGAAAATTGATGGCTAAAATATAGAAAATTGATGGTTAAAATATAGAAAATTGATGGTTAAAATATAGAAAATTGATGGTTAAAATATAGAAAATTGATGGTTAAAATATAGAAAATTGATGGTTTAAATATAGAAAATTGATGGTTAAAATATAGAAAATTGATGGTTAAAATATAGAAAATTGATGGTTAAAATATAGAAAATTGATGGTTAAAATATAGAAAATTGATGGTTAAAATATAGAAAATTGATGGTTAAAATATAGAAAATTGATGGTTAAAATATAGAAAATTGATGGTTAAAATATAGAAAATTGATGGCTAAAATATAGAAAATTGATGGCTAAAATATAGAAAATTGATGGTTAAAATATAGAAAATTGATGGTTAAAATATAGAAAATTGATGGCTAGAATATAGAAAATTGATGACTGACAAAAAAAAGCCTACATCAACACACGCCAGACTGTGTGTTGGAATGAGGCCACACACAGGAAATGAAAACATGCCAGCAAGATTTGTATATATTACTAAGACACCGAGGAAACATTCGTACTGATAATAGATGGAGTCATGATTAACTATAACACCCAAACGGCGAACTTACTTTAAAAGACTCAAAACTTTACGAATAGAAAACACCAGTGAGCGATTTACGTGTCCAAAAGATTACGCATTTTAATACAGGAATATCACCGAATTGTTTAGTAGAAGAAACATGAAAATACTAAAATCTAGAAATATCACCGAATTGTAGTAGATATAGTAAAAACATGAAAACACAAAAATCTAGAAATATTACCGAATTGTACAGTTGTAAAAACATTAATATACAAACATCTTCCTTAAAACGAATAAACTGCAAGAAAATATGTGAAGCATCGGGTATAAAATGTTGTATTCATAAGAGCAGCGTCGAACCAAGGGACAGGAACGCCTTAAAAGATACAAGGACGCTTTTTGCCAATCTGCCGCCGTCACAAAGGCGTCGCTCTATGCAGGACGGCGCAGGGAATTACATGAAGGCCGCGGGACACTACTTGAAGAGGGATCTTTATAATATTGCTCTATAGTCCCCCAAAACAACCCCTTGTATACCCACGACAAACACCCACGCAGGGAATCCCTCAGCCAGGGGTTAGGACGCACCTTCATAACGCCCTCGCAAAGATAAAAGTAAATATGGGGGCATACGCTATGCTACGCGTGGCCTCGGTGCTCATCTCCGTCGCTTTAGCCCTTGAGCCTGTGGTGGGTGAGGACCCGTTACCGCGGGACACAGGGCTAGTTTGACATCCGGCTTCCCACAGTTACCTTACCCAGGTTTCCCCAGGTGCCCATTTATCAACCCCGAAAGGGAGGATGAACAGCTGCTTGTGCTGGCCGCCGACTTGCCCTGGTCCGGGTTCGAACCAGGGCCCGCAGATTCGTAGCTAAGCGCGCTAGCCACTACACCACGGAGGCGACGATATCGCCTTGGCGGTGCAGCAAGAGTCGGCGCCACTTCAGTTCGAGTCCTTCCCCTGGCAGCTGGTGCTGCCCCGCTTCTCGGAGGAGGACCACGACAGCCTGAAGCAGCGGTGGCTGTCCCACCACGTGGTGGATCTGACGCCGCGCAGGACATGTGCGGCAGTGGCGTCCCGAGGCTGGTGGGCTGCACGCCGGTGCGGGAGCCTTCACATTACTGGACCCCGTTGTTTCTCTAGATCCTCAACAAGTCCACGCCGTCCTCACTGGAGGACGACCTCCGCCCCGCTGGGTCTCACTGACTGGTGGCATCCAACTATGAGGCACAGCGGAGTGCATATTTCCCTTTCGCCTACACAAAAATCCCCCCCGCCGGGGGCTCCTTCCCCAACGCGTGACGTCATGAATCTAGCTAATAACAGCTACAACAGGCGCCGCAGGGAGGGTTTTGATATGAAATATATTTATTCCCGAAGCTTGACGAATAGGATACTTAAGAGGAAGACATCTTGCTCCCCGGACGGTAGAGGTAACTTTGGCTTGCATCCGCGTCATGTGTGTGTGTGTGTGTGTGTGTGTGTGTGTGAAATAGATAAAAAGAGGTGGGGGAGGGAGAGCCATGGACCATCTGCAACATACCACGTCTTAAATATTGACTCACAAATGCGTGCCTGGTGGGGATATTGGCCCAGGCACTAATACCCTTGTTGCCCGCACCCCTACACCACCACCACCACCACCACCACCACCACCACCACCACCACCACCACCACCACCACCACCAGTATGTGTGGTGCAAGCATAAAAGACACATCCAACACGTTATTCTATCCCTAAATCACTATCAAAAGTTTTTGGATTTACAAAGAGACAGACAGCTTTTCTACACGAGATTTTTTGTGTGGTTGTACTTACATAGATATTAGTTAAGGTCAATAATAGATTTGTGAAATTTTGGAAGTCTGAAAATTAAGCGGAGGTCAGACAATGTAATGATCTCGTCTACCATTGCCTTCTTTCATAACAGTTACTTGTTCATTCTTTTTTGTGTTGTGATGCAAGGTCAATATTGAAGGTTTTCGATTCAGATCTGATCAGTTTTTGTGGGATTTCTAATTTTTTTATACTCGTTGGTGAATGTTATCAGTCAAATTGAATGTGTGCAAGCATAAATCGTGTGTGTGTATATATGTGTGTGTGTGTGTATGTGTGTGTGTGTGTGTGTGTGTGTGTGTGTGTGTGTGTGTGCAATATCAGTAGGCAAGCCAGAAAAAAAAGTGAACTGGAAATAAGTCCCATGATGAAAAAGGTGGTAGAGATGGCAGTGAATTGTAAAGGAACGAAGAGAATAAGGAGGAGGAAGAGGAGGATAATCTTTCTTCTCTCTATTAGACACAACAACTTGATCTGTTGACTTCACGTGCATACAAAGAGAGAGAGAGAGAGAGAGAGAGAGAGAGAGAGAGAGAGAGAGAGAGAGAGAGAGAGAGAGAGAGAGAGAGAGAGAGAGAGAGAGAGAGAGAGAGAGAGAGAGAGAGAGAGAGAGAGAGAGAGACCAATCACACATGTTAATGTTTGTCATATATGTCTGTGTAAACATGGGAGTGGTGCAATTGTCTCCAGTGGTTTAGGTCAGAGAGAGAGAGAGAGAGAGAGAGGAGAGAGAGAGAGAGAGAGAGAGAGAGAGAGAGAGAGAGAGAGAGAGAGAGTAATCGTCTTGTTTACTTTGCTGGGTTTTTTTCTTTACCATGTATGTCGAGTTAAAGGGATCACACCTCTTCCGTTACCACTTGTAGATCCGCCGAACCAGGTGACAAAAACACACACACACACACACAACACACACACACACACACACACACACACACACACCACACACACACACACACACACACACACACACACACACACACACACACACACACACACACACACACACACACACACACACACAACACACACACACACACACACACACACACACACACACACACACACACACACACACACACACACACACACACACACACACCACACACAACACAACACACCACACACACACACACACACACACACACCACACACACCACACACACACACACACACACACACACACACACACACACACACACACACACACACACACACACACACACACACACACACACACACACACACACACACACACACACACACACACACACACACACACACACACACACACACACACACACACACACACACACACACACACACACACACACACACACACACACACACACACACACACACACACACACACACACACACACACACACACACACACACACACACACACACACACACACACACACACAGAGAGAGAGAGAGAGAGAGAGAGAGAGAGAGAGAGAGAGAGAGAGAGAGAGAGAGAGAGAGGCGCGCAAACATATGCTATAGAGGTTTTTAGATCAATCTATATTTCTTATTTCCTCATATCAACTCTTTTTTTCTTGTTGTCAACCACGTCCTCTTCCTATCTGAATAAGTGTATGTGTGTGTGTGTGTGTGTGTGTGTGTGTGTGTATGTGTGTGTGTGTGTGTGTGTGTGTGTGTGTGTGTGTGTGTGTGTGTGTGTGTGTGTGTGTGTGTGTGTGTGTGTGTGTGTGTGTATGTGTGTGTGTGTGTGTGTGTGTGTGTGTTTGCCTGTTTGTTAGAAGAAGGCAATAACAGCTATGACGTCAGATCTTGTGAAATTTAGATTTTTTTTCCTGTTTAGTCCCTGCGACGTGTGTGTGTGTGTGTGTGTGTGTGTTTGCCTGTTTGTTAGAAGAAGGCAATAACAGCTATGACGTCAGATGTTGTGAAATTTAGATTTGTTTCTGTTTAGTCCCTGCGACGTGTGTGTGTGTGTGTGTGTGTGCGTGTGTGTGTGCGTGCGTAGTTGTGTCTGGTACATCTATCTTTCAGTAACCACTAAAAATTACATAAGAAACACCAAACAGTCTCAACCAACACCAAAATCATCACTTAATACACTAAACTCACCTTCCCTAACCTAACCTAACCTATCTAGATAATAAAACACACCCTGACTTTCTTCCTTATATAGCCACCAACAGGTCAACAATACTCGTTTCCCTCAGTCAGTGTTGAAGCGATAGAGGCAAGCCAGCACACATGTCACTCAACAATTATAAGGCCGCAATGACCCTTAGGTAAGCGACTGTGTGGGTTGCCTGGTCAGCGGTGGACACAGACAAGCAGACGGAACTTACTTACCCTCTCACTTAGTCATCTCTAGTACAGAAGAAAGAAAACAGATATACGTTCTTATATAAGTAAAGAGAGAGAGAGAAAAACTATACATTTATGAATTAAGAAGGATAACTATGATGTTTGGGTGAAAAGTAAAGCTACTTCTAAGACTGACCTAAGATTGATGTGAGTTTTATGAGAGAGAGAGAGAGAGAGAGAGAGAGAGAGAGAGAGAGAGAGAGAGAGAGAGAGAGAGAGAGAGAGAGAGAGAGAGAGAGAACTAGGAAAAAAATTGTAATCTAATGAAAAGAAAAACACACCAAAAATTGATACTATAATAATTATAATCATACATTACGTTACACTAGAGAAGAAAAAAAATGACGTATACTAAGAATACTGGACAGAGGGCATGAGAGAGACAGAGAAAAAGAGATCAATCAGTCTGTGAAACAAAGAAAGTCAATAATAATAATAATAATAATAATAATAATAATAATAATAATAATAATAATAATAATAATAATAATTTTCTTCTCGCCCGGAGGCATACAGACAAAAACAAAGCAACAAGAACAAGCCAAGGAGTAAACTTAAGTACTAGAGCAAAAACAAAAACAAGAACATAGTACAGGCACATTAGGGGACATAGTATTAATAATAATAAGACATATCTCAGCTCATGCTAGCTCATTCTATGCCTTTAGGATTAACCCCTTGAGGCCCAGAACGTAATTTCCATTGTAATTTGGGTACCATTAGACAGCTTTTAGTGAATTTAAGCAATATTTTATAGATATGACCTGTTTAGTATCCTTGTCGACTAACTAATTTGGTATATTCAGTTATTTTTTTTATTTCTATGGCTAACAACGTACGATTTTTTTTATAGCAAAGGAAAGATCTGGGCGCGAAGGGGTTAAGAAAGTGTTGAAAGTGAAGGGAAATATGACGAAATATTGATTTGTGTGCCTACAGAAATTTATGTGTGTGGAAATTTCTGCTTTGTATCAGTTTAGCCCTGGAAGTGTGGAAATTTCTCTTCATGTCTAGATTTTTTTTTAGCCGCCACTACGTTTGCAGTAGTGAGAAGAACCCATTAACCCCTTCACACCCAGATCTTTACTTTGCTATAAAAAAAAAAATTGTTAGTCATTAAGTTACGAAAAGTAACTAAATATACCAAATAAGTTAGTCTACAAGGATACTAAACAGGTCATATCTATAAAATCAGGGTTGTTGATTTTTTTTATTTAAAAAAAAATCCGATTTTTTAAATTTTTATTAATTTGATGTTCTACATGAAATCTTACTACTACATGATATTGTTTAGCATATTTATAACTAAAAAGAGATAGAATAAGTTAATTAAAAATGCATATAACATGAAATACAGATGAATTTACATATGAAAAAGGAATTTGTACTATTATCGGTATCATTAAATGTATGTATCTATACTTTTTCTTAATAATGCTAATTCCACTATACACTATACATTGATTTAAATAAATAAAATATTTATATCAATTTTGTTGTAGTAATAATTACTTCGGCGGTTAAACAAGAGAATTCAATTTTTTGTTTGATAATTTCATAATGCACATTAAACTTTGGTTAATATCATTTTAGCTTTTTATAAACAAAAGTAACATGCACATTTAACTTTTGGTTATAGTAGCGTGGCTTTTAGTACAGTACAACAACAACAAAATGATATAATTGAGAAAAAAATATTTCTGCTGTGAAAACAGCCACATGGCAATTTGCTATCTAAAAGTGCCACAGTGGATTCCCCGCACCACTCATTGTGTCTCATTATCATATAATTATACTACTATGATAAAATTGGTGTTCATAAAGCCCATTTGCTTAATTTTCCTTCTTTCCCTTCTCGTTTTCAAATAATGATAAGGTTATGATTTAAATAAGTGATTTTTTTTTATAAATAATTTGATTTAAATCATGATTTAAATCAGTTATAATCAACTTTATTTAAATCAAACAACCCTGTAAAATATTGCTTATATTCACTAAAAATCTTCTATTGGTACCCAAATAAATGAAATTAGAATGGAAATTACGTTCTGGGTCTTAAGGGAGTCGCCAAAATATGGGTTGCACAATCACTTATATATAATTATAGAAGATAGGACCATGGGGACGTGTTATTGCCTGGTGGGTGTTGGGGGGAGGGGAGGAGGGCTGAATGACTGCTTGAGTCACACTCCAACTAATAGATTACGGTTGGTTAGGGAACTGATTATACTTTATCCCCCTCGCTCCTTTCTCACCTCTCGTCCCCTCCAGTGGTCTCGTCATTCAGTCATCAGTTTCTGGCACGTTTTCCTCGGCTTCGGGGGGAATACTTATAAAAACCGTAGCCGTTAGACCCAAATGATTGTCTAAAGGGCAGACGAATTTAATCCTGTCAACCAGAATCTCTCTCTCTCTCTCTCTCTCTCTCTCTCTCTCTCTCTCTCTCTCTCTCTCTCTCTCTCTCTCTCTCTCTCTCTCTCTCTCTCTCTCTCTCTCTCTCTCTCTCTCTCTCTCTCATGCAATCACTTGGTCCTTTGCATCCGTCTCATTCAACCCCTTCACCTTCCACTCATCCACATCACACCTCATGCACCCTATTCCATCTTTCTCCACTTGAGTCCACCTGCCATAGCACCTTGCACCCTCCCCTTCCCCTTCCCTCTCCCGTCCCCTTCCCCCTCCCATCCCCCTCCCCTCCCCTCCCCCTCCCCTCCCCTCCCCCTCCCTCTCCCCTTCTCCTTTCTTGGGCCTCACCGCGCGCCTTCACAAGTGCTCCAGCGATGCACACTCAAGAAGAAATTACATTCACTCGCCTTGTGTTGCTCTTCATTGGTAGAAAATTGTCCAAGGCTTTACTGAAGGGACTGGCTTGATATGACCTTCTCCCTGCTGCTTCCTTCCTTCCTTTCTTCCTTGTTCCCTCCCTTAATTCTTATCCTCTCTTATTCGTCTTGTAAAGCTTCCTGCAGCATAAGGTTAGGTTGA
>JACEEZ010000869.1:471151-486151 GCA_016584305.1 Chionoecetes opilio | reverse complement strand
GAAGGGGGAGGTTGGGGAAGGAAGTATCAGGGGTTGGGGAACTAGGAGGGGGTTGTAGGGGGAGGAGAGGTGGGGGTAAAGGTTAAGAGTAATGCCAAATATAACATGCGCCAATAACTTCATTACCCCCCCCCCTACCCACACCACTTATCCTTGGGTTTTGTGGGTATTGTGGGTTGGGGGTCAATGTAGGTTGGGGGCACAGGTAGAAGTGTGGGTGAAATAAGTGAAGGTAAGGAAAGAGGGAAACAGGAAGATGTTATTATTAAATTTTGTAAGTGTAATTATATTTTTATAGAGATGACGAAAGAGGAAGAGGGAGGAGGAGATGATTAGGAGGTGGACATGAAAAGGGGGAGATGGAGAGGAGGAGGAGGTGAGAAGGAAGGGGAGGAGGAGGAGAGAAGGAAGAGTAGGAGGAGGAGGAGGAGATGCAGGAAATGAAAACTGGGAGGAGGACAAGGAAGAGGGGGAGGAGGAGGAGGAGAAGATAGGAGAGAGGACAAGGAGAAGATGGAAAGGAAATCAGGAGGAGGACGCGTTTACTAGGGAAAATAAAGAACAAGATAGTTATAGTTAGCAATGTTACTGTATTTGGGGTAATGTATGAGGGAGGGGGATGGGGGAAGGATGTAACAGGAGTCAGGGTCTTCAGGGGGGGGTACCAATCCTTCAACACTCCCCTCCCTCTTCCTCCCCTCCCTTCCTTCCCTTCCCTTCCCTTCCCTCCCTTCCTCTCCCTCCCTTCTCCATCAACTCTTCAGCTGTGCCTCGTCGCTCTATCAGGCTATCTTCTTAATGATTTTGCCTATCTTCCTCCTCCTCCTCATGTGTGTGTGTGTGTGTGTGTGTGTTATCAATATTATTATTTTTCTTTTTTCATGGTCCTATTTTTGTGCGACCGAAGCATCATGATAACAAACTCACGGCCTTTGTTCCTTCCTTGCATTACATTAATTAAAACTCTGACCTCAACCTGAACAAGCATCCCGTTCGTCCCTCCGCGCCCGTTCCTGCCACCACCAGCTCACCTCCCTTCCTCCCTGTCTTAACTCTTCCCTGCAGCCTCCCTCTCCCACGCTCTCAGCCCTGCCCTCAACCCGTCCTGCCCGAGGGGGTGGCCAGGGCGCCGCGCTTCCTGTCCCTGCGGGTACTGTGCCGGCCACGTCCTGAGCCGCCCCCGTGCACCACCACCCTCCCGCCTTCATCCACTTCCACATGAGGAAAAGAAAGAAGAATGCAAAGAGGAGGGAAGAGGGAGGGTTAAGTTTGATGTTGGTCTGGTTTCTTGTTCTCCTTTTCCTCTCTCCCTCTCTCCCTCGCTGTCTTCCACTGACTAGAAGAGGAAAAGAAGAAGAAAGGAAGGAAGAAAGAAGGGGGTTTTGATGTTGGTCTTTTGTTCTTTTTTTTGTCAAGAAGAGGAAAAGAAGGAGGAAGGAATGGGGGTTTGATGTTGGTTTCGTCTCTTGTTCTATTTTTCTCTCCCTCCCTCCTTCATCCACTGTCTAGATGAGGAAAAGAAAGAAGAAAGGAAGGAAGAAGGAAGAGTGGGGGGGTTTGATGTTGGTTTCTTGTTCTTCTTTTCCTCTCTCCCTCTCCTTAATCACTTCCACATGATGAAAAGAAAGAAAAGCAAGGAAGAGTGGAGGAGGGGGATTAGTTTTTTTTTTTTTTTACATCACAAGGAACTGGCCAAGGGCACAGCAAAAATGGGTAACACAAAGCCCGCTTAGTTGCCAGTCCCTATACAGAAGACAGTAAGAGAATAAAATAAAAAAGGGGTGAGCCAATTTAGTTTGATGTTGCGCTCTCTCTCTCTCTCTCTCTCTCTCTCTCTCTCTCTCTCTCTCTCTCTCTCTCTCTCTCTCTCTCTCTCTCTCTCTCTCTCTCTCTCTCTCTCTCTCTCTCTCTTCTCATTCGCTGTCTTCCACTTTTCGAATAAAGGAGGAAAGTGGATGGATGGAAGGGTTATTCTAGCCTCCTCCTCCCCTCCTCCTCCTCCTCCTCCTCCTCCTTGACCCAGCCAAATCCGTGGGGTGGACGAAATCTCGCCGCGATTACTTCGCAAATGTCACAGTCAACTTTCGTTCCCATTAAAGATTATTCTCAATAAATCGTTAATGGACAAAAATGTTCCTAGTATGTGGAAATTAGCTAATGTTACACCGATATTCAAGAAAGGGAGTAAGAGCCTCGCAAGTAATTATCGCCCAATTAGTCTAACGTCTGTGATTGTTAAACTATTTGAGAAAATATTGCGGGATAAAATAGTGTCTTTTCTCGATGAAAATAACTCAATATTAAACTCCCAGCATGGATTTCGAAATAAGAGATCCTGCATAACAAACCTACTCTATTTTTTTTGTCATTTATTCAAACTGGGACGCTAAAATTCCCTCGGATATAATATACCTTGATTTTCAGAATGCCTTCGATACAGTTCCCCATCAGCGACTTTTGACCAAGCTAAGGGTACATGGCTTAGGAGAGCAATTATGTTCATGGATTGGCGATTGGCTTTCAAATCGTAAACAACGGGTAGTAATAAATGGCGAGGCGTCTGATTGGTTAGATGTTACTAGTGGGGTGCCTCAGGGCTCGGTCTTGGATCCTACTCTTTTCTGATATATATCAATGATCTGGACTGCGGACTTGTATCTAAAATATCGAAATTTGCAGATGACACCAAATTAGGCGGTAAAGCATATACTAGAGAAAACTGCGAACTCATACAACGTGATCTCGACAAACTATCAGATTGGAGTGATAAATGGCTATTAAAATTCAATTCCGATAAATGTAAAGTAATGCATATAGGCAACGATAACCTCAAATATAACTATCAAATGCAAAATAAATCGTTAACTGAAGTACAGCAGGAAAAGGATTTAGGTGTCATCATCAGTAATGATCTTAAAACCAGTCCGCATTGCCTAGCTGCCAGTAAAAAGGCGAATATGATGTTGGGCTTCATTAAACGCAAATTTGAACATAAAACTCCGAAAGTAATGACACAATTATACACGTCCTTGGTTAGGCCGCACTTAGAATATGCCGTTCAATTCTGGTCGCCCTGTTTCGTAAAAGATCAAGCCAAATTGGAATCAGTGCAAAGAAGAGCAACCAAACAAATTCCATCTCTGCGAAATTCATCTTATGAAGATACGGACAGAGACTGCGGAAACTTAATATGTTTTCCTTAAAGAATCGTAGAATCCGTGGGGACTTGATAGAAACCTTTAAGATCCTAAAAGGATTTGATGTCATTAATCAAGAGAACCTATTCGAGCTTTCTCCTCATGTGACAACAAGAAATAACGGTTTAAAACTAAACGGTCAACGTTGCATCACTGATCTCCGTAAAAATTATTTCAGTGTTAGAGTTGTTGATCGATGGAACAAGTTACCAGCAAATGTTGTCGAAGCCAACACAATAACTACATTTAAAAACAGACTTGACGCGCACTGTAAAGTAAATGGGTATTGATAGTGCCCTGCAAATTCATATTATAGTCCCCCGGATCGATTAGTGGTAGTGGTAGTTGTAGTTAGTATATTTCATATCCTATCATTCTTCACTACAAAACTTCCATGTTCCTATCTGCTTTAGGGACATGGTATCATTTTCCAACTGTTTTCTTACATGAAGTTGATAGTTAGTAGTATGTAGTTCAGCAGATACCCTCGTCATGGACCAATAGGTCTCCTGGTGTCTGTTATTACTATGTATTCCTACGTATTCCTCCTCCTCCTCCTCCTCCTCCTCCTCCTCCTCCTCCTCCTCTCCTCTCCTCCTCCTTCTCCATCTCGTCACTCTCCTCTCCTCCTCCTCCTCCTCCTCCTCCTCCTCCTCCTCCTCCTCCTCCTCCTCCTCCTCACTCACTCACTCCCTCTCGATCACTCCCTCCCTGTTTCCATTCTAAGGAGGATGGGAAGGAAGGATAAAGAGGAAGAGGAGGGAGTCTATAGGATGATGCTGACTCCTCTCTTCCTTTTCCTTCCTTTCCCTTCCTTTCCCTTCACTTCCGTAACCACTCTTAACTCTTCTCCTACTAACTACTCTACTCTACTCTTCTCTACTAACCTTCTCCTAGTAACTAACTCTTCTCCTACTTTCTCTTCCTTTCTCTACCTTCTCTCCCGTCACTCCCGCTAAGAGTTGGGGGAGAGGAAGGGGTAACCGTTGCATGGACTTCCCCTCTTCTTTTCCTACCCCCTCCAGCCTCCAACTCCCAGGCTGGGTTGTCTTGTGGTACGGAGAGGGAGAGAGAGAAGGGGGGAGGGGAAGTGGTGTGCTGTTCCCCCCTTCTCTCCCCTCTCTATATCCCCTCTATCTTCCCCTCCCCCTCCTCTCTTATCCCACTCGTGCCTCCCTTCCCTCAGCCCTCTCTGCTCCACTTGCACGGTGTTTGACCCCTTAGAGAAGGATGTGAAAGAGGGGGAAGGGGAGGAAGGGGAGGAAGGGGAGGGAGAGGAAGAGGTGGAGGTGGAGTATAGGGGGACTTTGTCGAGATGTGGATCACTTCCCCAATTAATTAAACAGAATAAGTGATGTAAGGACGGCTATTTTTTTTTTTTTTTTTGTCTCCTGTCTTAATTTTGCCTTCGGGTGAAAATGAAATGATTATTATTATTATTATTATTATTATTATTATTATTATTATTATTATTATTATTATTATTATTGTCATCAATCGCACCCCTTTAAGAATATGGACAGAAGATCAGTGTTTAATATATGGTTTGGAGTCTATAGGGAAGAATTTGCAGCTGTTTTGGGTCCTGACAGTGAAAAATCTGAAACTTTCTCCCGTGAAGGATTTAGAAACGGAGTGAAATTTACCGCGTCGCACATGCTCGAGGGGTGAACGGTGTCAAACAAAGAAAGAAAAAAATAGTTTGTCACTGTTAGTTAGTTAAGTGTGAATATACAAGGGGACGGGTTGGAGGGGGTGGGGGTGGGGGGTGGAGAAGGCAGGTGCGTGAGGTTGGAGTTGAACGTTGTGCCTTGCAGCTGTCCGTTTGACCCAACACCCCGCCTCCCTCCCCTTCCTCCCTCACCACAAAACCCCCACCACCACCTCCCCAGTGCCCACAAGACAGCCACAATGAGCCCTATTGTGGTCCCCCTCCCCCTGCTTTATGTCCCTCCCCAACCCCACAACACCTCATTCCTCGGGTTGTGTCCAATTTGTCAGTAGCGGTAGTAGGGAGTTCCTTGACGGGGGGTGGGGGGGATATATTGGGTTCCTTAACGGGGAAGGGGGTTATATTGGGGAGGGGAAGGGGGGGTATAGTAGGGGGTGCTGTGTGCCTTGAATAACTGTATCGTTTGGTATTTGCTCAAGGGCATCACTGATTGAATGGAAGCTTGTTAAGACTTGCTAGACTTGCTGTTATTTTTTTTTTATTTGTCTTTGTTTGTTGAGGGAGGTTGTTGTTGGTGGTGGTGTTGTTGTTGGTGGTGGTGTTGTTGTTGGTGGTGGTGGTGCCCTGCGTTCCGTCCACCCTTGTTGAGAGTTAGTTAAGTGAGGACGTCTGTTCTTCATTTGTTTTTATTGTCATTGTTAAGCGAGACAAATTTTCCTTCCTCCAACCTCGCCATGTTGTGAGTGTCCCGTGCACCATATTTTGCTCCCCTTTCTTCCTTCCCTACTTCCTTGTCTTCTTCCTTTCCTCCCGTCCTTTTCTTCCTTTTTAAACTCCATTCTTATTTAATTAATCAGTATTCCTACTTTCCATTCTTTTTTATGCTTCTTTATTCCTTCCTTCATTCATTAATTTCTTCCTTCCTTCCTTCCTTCCTTCCTTTCTCTCCCTCCTCCCTCCCTCCCTCCCTCCCTCCCTCCCTCCCTTCTTCCTTCCCTCCCTCCCTCCCTCCCTCCCTCCCTCCCTTCCTTCTTCCTTCCTTCCTTCCTTCCTTCCTTCCTCCCTACCTCCCTACCTCCCTCCCTCCCTTCCTCCCACTATCCTTACATAACTTTCCAACAACCCTGTCTCTCCAACCACTCAACCGTTATCAACACCCCACAATCTACCATCACCACCTTATCCACCCTTATCTCCACTCCACCACAGGCACCCACTCACCACAAACCACTCATCAACCACCCACATAACTCCGCTAACATACCAACCTCCACTTGCAGTCCACCCTATCGTGTCCACCCACATTCCACCCATCACACTTGACTTTTAGGGGATTCCAGGACACGTCAGCAGCTGCAAAACTGTGGTGTAGAATTGATGGCAAGTGGGAAGGAGGGTATATAGGAAGGTAGTTATTTATTATTTTTTTGAAGTGAGAGGAAATATGAATAGAGGTGGAGGGGAGAAATGTACTTACTTATAATAATAATTTTATTCTCACCCGAAGGCATACAGGAACAACAACAACAACAACATAATATACAGACATGAGGGAATGAACTTTAGTATTATTATGTTATGTCAAAAACTATTGTATACGTAGTCTATGGTTATGTACTTATGTAGGTTACTTAAATACTTATATTGTGGCTAGTTACCTGTGCCACCGATGATGAATATGCGATAAAGTGGAATGCTAACGAGTAATGATGATAGTGATAGTGATGATAATAACTTTGATAATTATTGATTGACAACAGTGATAACAGTAATTAAGGGTGTTAGGAATACGAGTAGTTGTTAATTATGGAATTGATGTTATTATTGTTGTTGGTATAGTAGTTGTTGTTGATGATCGTAAAATTAGAATATATATGCTCAAGTCGAGAGAGAGAGAGAGAGAGAGAGAGAGAGAGAGAGAGAGGAGAGAGAGAGAGAGAGAGAGAGAGAGAGTTGCCTCGTCTCTCTGCGCCGGAAGTGTCTTGTGCTCAGACTTAATCCTGGTTTTCTAAGATTATTTTTTATTTAACAATGAAGTTTCGAAAATAGGAAATCATGATTTGTATTATTAACGGAACAGGTTTGTACAGGGGGGAGAAAAACTGTGTGTGCGTGTGTGTGTGTGTATGTATGTATGTGTGTGTGTGGTGTATGTATGTGTGTGCGTGTAGATTAATTTATTCATTTGTCTTTATATTTATCTATTTGTTCACACACACACACACACAACACACACACACACACACACACACACCACACACACACACACACACACACACACACACACACAGATTGAGAGAGATGATAAAATAAAGACGATTAGATTAGATGTCATCAATATTAAAAACTCCAGAGATAGGGCAGTGCATTTTTTTTTTTTAGTTGAATTTTTTTTTTTTGTGTGTGTGTGTGTGTGTGTGTGTGTGTGTGTGTGTGTGTGTGTGTGTGTGTGTGTGTGTGTGTGACAGTGTGTGTGTGTGTTCGTGCGTGGGTTGTACGAACATGCACGTCTTTTCGTGGCTGAGGGATGTCAAGTACGTACACTATTTAAGTCTAGTTAGTCTTATAAGTCTAGTCACTATATCTTAACGAGTCACTATCACTTATACCTGTCCACCACTCAATATACGTACACTATATTAGTCTAGTAAGTCTTATAAGTCTAGTCACTATAACTATCACTATCTCTTAACTAGTTACTATCACTTATCCCTGTCCACCACCCTCAACTTCCTAGTTAGTAAGTTAGTTAGTTAGTTTATTAACCACACATATTACATTATATCGGTATTAGAAACGTAAGAAACTCAAGCGGTAAATGCATTTCTATATATATAACTATATATATATATATATATAAACACTAAACTATATATATATAAACAAAATAGTAGGAGCTAACTGTAGTCCAACCTAATGCCAGGGCTCATTTAATTACCTCTCTGATAATAGAGAAGTAACCTACACCTGTTCTGCACTCGTCGCCACGCTCACCTGTCGCGCCCCCCACACCTGTACACACCTGCGCGGCGGTATATATAGGGCGTGGTGACCTTGATCCGTGTCCCGTGGTGACCTTAGTTTCTCTTCTCGTGTGACTGGCTGGGACGTGATGTTCATGTGGGTTTGTGTTGTTATGGGGCTTTAATTTTTGTTTGTGTGTGTGTAAAGATTTTAGCGTTTGATTCGCCTATACGATGTGTTGATTGATATTTTTAGCTTTGTTCTTGGGAATTTTAATATGGGGTTTATATATGGGGTATTTTAATATGGGAGTTATTTAGCCTCTTTAACTAATTTTGTTATAGTTTTTTTTATTGGTATGCAAGGATTTTAGCCTTTGATCGCCTTTACATTGTGTTGATTGTAATTGGTAGCTGTTCTTATAGTCATTTTAATAGGGGAAAGTTATTAGTCCTAGTTATTTGTGTGGATTTATTATTTTATTCAAACAAAATGTTTTAGTTTTGTGTATATCGATCGTATATTATTAATTATTAATATTTTTTATAAGAAAAAAAATCTATTACTTATTTACATTTTGTCAATCAATAAACCACTGGCCTGAGTGAAGCATCGGCAAGCTAAGCAGTGAGACGGTACACTGCTTACCAGTGTACCGTCTCACTATTATATTATTATATTATATTATATAATATAATAATAGAATATATTTTTTTTTTGTATAACTCCAACCTGTACTGTACTGAAGTAGAAGAGAGAGAGAGAGAGAGAGAGAGAGAGAAGAGAGAGAAGAGAGAGAGAGAGAAGCATTTGTAATCACACAAAAAAAGAAACTAACTAAAGATGTGTGTGTGTGTAAATATGAAAGGGAGGATCCAAAAAAAAGAAACACGCGAGCGCGAGGTGATAGGAGCCATGAATACAATATACTAGTACTGAATAGCAGAAAAATATAACAAAATAATGGGGGAAAATGAAATAAAATGGAGGTACAAGGAACTCACATAAATCAGGAACTTGAAAAAAAGAAGGTGAGGAGGGAGAAAGAAAGAAATGAAAGAGGTAAAATACAGAAAAAGAATCAGAGGGTGGAGATAGAATAGAACAATTGGAAGGGAGGGAGGGAGGGAGAGGAGGAAGGCTAACACGAGAAATGGGTGTATGAAAAAAAAAGGAAAGAGGGAGAGAGGGAAAGAGAGAGGCAGGCCGCGTCTCAAGGCAGGGATTTGATGGTTCCTCGGGTAGCCTCGTCACCAGTTTTGGCGCTTATTAAATGTGAAGGATGACAGGACGGAAGGGAAGGAGGGAGGGAAGGAAGGGAAAGGGGAAGGGAGAGAAGACTTGGTTTTGACGGTCCTATCGAAGAAGTTTCCAAGATGACACTAAACAGTACTATGAGACGGTCATATTTTTATCTTCCTACCCTCTAGATTAAAATTATTAGGTTAATAGAACCTAAATTCTAGAACCAAGAATAGTGTGTGTGTGTGTGTGTGTGGTGTGTGTGTGTGCGTGTGTGTGTGTGTGTGTGTGTGTGTGTGTGTGTGTGTGTGTGTGTGTGTGTGTGTGTGTGTGTGTGTGTGAATTTAATTGAATTTAATTTCAATTTTAAATTGAATTTATTGGGTAAGCTCAGACTTTATAAAAAAGTATGGAGCACAGCTCCCAGAGGATTCAACAATATAAATCATACACGTAAAATATTACTTAACAAAGCAAAAAGCCAAAAAATATGTATCAAGAAAAAGTCATTGGAGAAGACCAGTGACTAACTCTACATAACACTCATCTAAACATACCTAAAAAATAAAGATAAATTTTTAATGACATTAAAACTGGTTTTTTGCATCAACGAAACATATTTGAAACGTGTTGGCCTATATGTATAATAGTTTGGTATATACATGTCATGTAACCTCACAATTTCACTGTTACTACGTACATTAAAAAACATTCAAAAAGGACATGAAACTCAACACCAAGGTCACACTTGTTACAGATCTGATCTTCTCTATTTACACCTTGATATCTGCCAGCATTTACAGGCAATCTCTTATTACTAGTTCTTAATCTAGTCACCATGATTCGGCTGCTCTTCTGTATTTTTACAATGTACCATTCCATGCCATAACTTAGCTTAATTAAACAGCTTGTAGTTGCTACATAAATATTTTGTTACTAAGTTGTCATGCCAAGTTGTAATCCACTGGTCTTTCAATCTCAATTCCACAGCCTTTTTAACCCATGTCGTGTTAGGGACATCTTGCAACAACCGGTGATGTACCGGTTATATGTATGTATGTATGTATGTACGAATATATGTACATATGTATTCCTGACAGGATACTTGTGTGTGTGTGTGTGTGTGTGTGTGTGTTGTGTGTGTGTGTGAATGGAGGGCTGGCGTAGGTGACAAGTCTCTAGTATCCAAGCGGTACAACTCCAAGCTGCCCTCCATGTATTATCTGGGCGACCAATCAGGTGGCTGCTGTGTACAACTCCAAGCACCTTCATCATCTTGGAACCAACAGTTGGCCAATTAGAAGGCAAGACCTCCATCAGTAGTGAAGTATTAGGCAGTCTACAGGGTGCTTCCTGCGAGTCTTTATTATTATACCCGGCATGTATCTGTGCCCAGGTTCTATTCTTCTTAACTCCAAGCTCTTTTTAATTCCAATCTCTTTTCCCAAATTTGGTCATGTTGGAAAACATCCTTCTTTAATATTGCTGCCCATGGTGTTCTGACGACTCTGTCAAAAATATAGATCGACTCAAGGATGTCTGAAATGAAGACTGAGAAGAAATCAAAACACAAGTCTGGCTGCATGGCGTGCCTTCGCGCTTTCTTCAGGCTCTTCAAGTGTAAGAAGCGAAGGCGTTATGAAGAGGAGGAGACGCGGCCATTGTAGTAACCGACTGCCAGGCCAGCGTGCAGGAGCAGCGCGTGGAGGAGAGGCCCGCCGAGGAGGCCGCGGGGAAGGAGGAGGAGAGCCCCGTCGAGGATGTCGCGGGGAAAGAGAACATAGAGAAGGAGGAGGATAGCCCCGTCGAGGAGGCTGAGGTGAAGGGAAACATAGAGAAGGAGGAGAATAGCCCCGTGGATGAGGCTGAGTTGAAGGAGAACATAGAGAAGGAGGATGATAGTCCCGTCGAGGAGGCTGAGTGTATAGAAAGTACAGAAAATAATGACAGTGAAGAAAATTCCGTGCGATAGCAAGAGACAGCCGTGCCTCCCCGGGTGTTCCAGCAGTGCATTCATTGCTGCGTGCCCGTCGAGTACTGTCCGCTGCTGCAGGGCGAGGCTGCTTGCGTCCTGCACGGCCTGCAGCAGCAGTACGGCGTGCACATCCAGATGGATGGCGGCACCGGCCGCGTAACTATTCGAGGCAGCAAAGACCACAACGTAGACGGCTGCTATGCCGATTTAGATAAAATGATGACCGCTTGGCAGTGGTGGGATGCCCTGCGCACCACGGCCACCGCACCAGCATCCACTGATGAGGCATCAGTGGAGGAGAGTGTTAAAAACGAGGCAACATTGGCCGAGTGCACCGTTGACATCCCCAAGCGTCAACGGCCTAAAATGATGCGGGGACAAGGGTCCTTGGTTAGCCGCCTCCGGGAATCCCACGAGGTGCAGGTCACCTACGATCACCGCGACGGGCGGCTGAGGCTTCGGGGACCCGCCGAGCACGTGGAGCGATGCCACGACGAGGTGCTGAAAATTATTAAAGTAACGCAGAGTAAGAACAACGCACCGACTCCAAAAGGTGAAGCGTAGACAGGCAAAGCAGAGGCTGTGAGTGAGATGGTCAAACTAATTTCTGTACAGGACTCATAAGAGTCCGCGGAGCAATAGTAGCAGCGGCAGGAGTCCCGTGGTGACGCGACCACTAGAGGAGCTGCGACGTGCCGGCACGCACACCGCGGTGTGCCCTCCACACAGGAGAGGGAACACGCGGCTCAGAATATCCCAACAAAGTTTTCCGAACAGCTGGATACGGTAAATGAGAACAGAACTATTAGCTGGAGCCTGAAAGTTCCCCTCCAGTACCGATAACAGTTCACGGGGAGGAACAGCCGCTTGTTGGATTCCCTCCGTGAGCAGCACCGGGTGGACGTAATCTACCACCAGGCCAACCACCGGGTGGTCTTCCAGGGCCTAAGGAACAGTGTCAAACGTTGCCACGACCAAGTCAAGGGTATGTTTCAGGCGCGGCAGGCGTCGGGCGGAAGGCCTCAGCGGCAGGCGGGGCAGGCGCGAGGGCCGGGACCCGACGCCCACTGAGTGCCCGAAACAACACCAATAAAACCCCACTGAATAAACTGTTAGAAGGTTACCCACTGTTAGAATTTCTTTAAAGAATGTTTTAGATAAAGATTCATATGTAACTGATGAAAAGAGTTAACGGATATAGCGATAAAAGGAAGATAAGACAGAAGATAGAGGTTGACTTACGTGATCAGTGAACCCTTTATATAGACACTCGTACGCTTGGTTAATTCTTTGTGCCAAAACTCGAGACACCAAAAACTGACGCCATGAAAGACGAAACCCGAGCACCGGATTAAGATTTTAGATATTATTGAATTAACGTTGAAGATTTCTTTCTTCTCTGTGTGTAAAGGTCGCCCGATCCTGTCATTTATCACAGTTTACTTGATTCCTCTCTATATTCCTTATTATGTTTGCCTTATTCAATCCTGTATTCCTCATAGTGTCATGATTTGTTATGTAGTCCGTTTTGATCTTTGTTTTCTTTTTTATTTCACAAAACCGTACATTTGCCCAGGAGGTGAAAGCATTGTGTGAAAAACAGGTGTAGGAGAAATGGATGTTAGTGCATCAAGGTTCTTACAATGATGATGGATAAATGCTATCATATATGGACAAAAATATGGTTATTCTTTATAGACCTTGACTCCAATTATAATTAATCAATTATTTATGTGTGTATTTACCTATAGTACATTTTTTTTATTATGGTCAAAATGCACTAAGGAAGCCACGCCCCCTGCCTCCCCTTCTATTCTACGGGGCAGCTGATTGGTGCATTCATCGTATCCAATGCGCGTGACCACTGGACAGAGCAATCTTCACTACAGAGGGTGACAAAATCAAAAAATCCCTCTGTAGTGAAGATTGCTCTGTCCAGTGGTCACGCGCTGTTAAGTAGTGAAGATATTGTGATTGGTAGTAATGATACGAGGAATGCACCAATCAGCTGCCCCGTAGAATAGAGGGGGAGGCAGGGGGCGTGGCTTCCTTACTGCATTTTGACCATAATAAAAAAAATAGACTATAGTTTTACCACTTTTCTATCCCCTTTATCTTACGTGACTTGTATCATTCACTGCATTATGGTTAACCCCTTCACACCCAGATCCTATATAAGATCCTCTGTTATTAGCCATGAAATACGAAAACTAACTTAAAATACCAAATTAGCTAGTGGACAAGGACACTAAACAGGTCATATCTATAAAATATTGCTTATATTAATTAAAATCGTCTATTGGTTGTCAAATTACAGTGGAAATTACGTTGTGGGACTCAAGGGTTAAGAATAGATAAGAATAAGAATGGGTCATAAATAATTATAAGAATATTTAATTTCGTATTTGAACAATGAGAACTAGTCTATTTTTTTAACGAGGCAAAAATTCCATTCTATCTTAAGGTCTCATGCTTATACTTATGCCTATATGTTTACCTGATAGGTTTTTTTTTTTTTTTTTTTTTTTTTATATAAACATTTATGCCTATAGCGCCTGTAGGCAGTGGTGACCCAGGGCTCGGATGGAAGGCTCTGGAGGTTCACTTGAGGACTCTGAAGGGTGGTCCTCGCCCGTGGTGGCGCAGGCAGGATTCTTATAGTGACGCCTGTGATTAGAGGCTCATGCCGCCCCCCTGTGTCCTCCGATGCACTCGCAATCCTAGGTAGAGTTGATGGGCAGGGCATGTGGGTGTTCTTAGGCCACTCGACGGTGCAGAACGGTTTTGGTTTTCTTCGGGGATCGAACTCGGGTCACCGAGAACGCCAGTCGGAGACGCTAACCACTCCGCTACCGCCTCCCCAGTATGGTTAACTATGATAAAATACAGCTGAAATTAAGAAGAACCGTAGTATTCCCTTCTCCTGGCATCAACTATCAGTCAGTAAGCAGCAAGGGGGCAGGATTTTTTCACCTCGTAAAAAAAAAAGACTACACATATGGAGACGATTACCATATATTTGGGGCAAGGGACTTATTGGATTTATTTACTTACTATTTAATTATTATTACTATTTGTTATTTACTAATCATTTACTTGTTACTACTGCATTATGGTTAAGAAAAGATCGGTCAATATTCTTAAAATCGTTCCAAGTTACTTTCTCTTTTCAATCCCGTGAATTAGTATTATCAGGATGGCGGTGTCACTAGTCATACTGTCAAAACTTTTTACATGAATTTTAAACTATTAACCCCTTGAGGCCCAGAACGTAATTTCCATTGTAATTTGGCTATCATAAGACAAATTTTAGTGAACATAAGCAATATTTTATAGATATGACTTGTTTAGTATCCTTGTCCACTAGTTAATTTTGTATATTCAGTCACTTTTCGTAATTTTATGGCTAACATCAGATGATTTTATATAGCAAAGGAAAGATCTGGGCGTGAAGGGATTAAAACTCATATTCGCGTTCACTATGAAAGCTCTATCGTATTCGCGTTCACTATTAGAGCTCTGTCAAATTCGCGCTGTCTATAACTGCTAAGTTTGCTCTACTAGTCTATTAGAGAACCAATGCCTGTCTATTTCTGTCCAGTCTGAAATCTATCTACAGTAACTTGAATATATCTTTAAGTGTACTACTAGTCACTCTCTCTCTCTCTCTCTCTCTCTTCTCTATCTCTTCTCTCTGTCTACTCTGCTCTCTCTTCTCTTCTCTCTCTCTCTCTTCTCTTTTAAACGTTATTAATCAACCGTGCTTTAAGGTAGATAATTAAGGCAGTAAATATTCCGATCTCTCTTTCTTTCTTTCTTCTTTCTTCTTTCTTTCTTCTTCTTCTCTCTCTCTCTCTCTCTCTCTCTCTCTCTCTCTCTCTCATTCTCTCTCTGCTCTCTCTCTCTTCATCTTCTCCTCTCTCTCTCTCTCTCTCTCTCTCTCTCTCTCT
>JACEEZ010000869.1:458651-466151 GCA_016584305.1 Chionoecetes opilio | reverse complement strand
TGCCGTGTGTGTCTTATAATGTTTTTGCCTGATGCATTTCCGGTACATTTATTTAATTTAACTCCTTGAGACCCAGAACGTAATTTCCATTGTAATTTGGGTACTATTGAACGATTTGTATGAACGATTTGTAGTGAATATAAGCAATATTTTATAGCTATGACCTGTTTAGTATCCTTGTCGACTAACTAATTTGGTATATTCAGTTACTTTTTATAATTTTATGGCTAACAACAGACAATTTTTTATAGCCAAGGAAAGATCTGGGCGTGAAGGGGTTAATTAGGTCATATATTATCCTTATCCTTACTTTCTCGCAGTATGAATCTCTATATACTTTCCCTCCTTATGTTACATCTTGCTCTCTGGGTAGATTTTTTTTCCTCCAGAGTTGTGAAGCAGTTTTCCCGCCATACTCTTCATCTTGTGCTTTTTTTTTTCTTTTTCTTTTTTTTATGGATCGCTTATTCGAATATACATCATTATTTTTTTGGCCTCATTATAATCTACTTCCACTAATAATCATGGTCATCTCTTTTTATTTCATATCTTTTTTATATATATTTTTCCCTCCTACCCCGCCGCCTCCTATTTATTATTATCTATTGACTTTCCTTTCCCCTTGATTTTTTTCTTCTCATTTTCTTGTTCTTTGCATTCCTCCTCAGCCTCGTTATAATCAACTTCCTCTAAAAATTATGGTCATCTCTGTTATTAACTTATTATTTAACTTCTATTTGTTTTTTTCTCTTCTCCCCTCCTACAAAAAATACTACTTCATACTACTACTATCCTTACTATCTCCTACTACCTACCATCTTACTACTACATACTACTACTACTATCCTTACTACCTCCTACTACCTACTACCTACCATCTTACTACTACATACTACTACTACTACTACTATCCTTACTACCTCCTACTACCTACTACCTACCATCTTACTACTACATACTACTACTACTACTACTATCCTTACTATCTCCTACTACCTACTACCTACTATCTTACTACTACTACTACTACTACTACCTACTTACATCTCCTACTACCTACTACCTACTACCTACCAATCTTACTACTACATACTACTACTACTATCCTTACTATCTCCTACTACCTACTACCTACTATCTTACTACTACATACTACTACTACTATCCTTACTATCTCCTACTACCTACTACCTACTATCTTACTACTACATACTACTACTACTATCCTTACTATCTCCTACTACCTACTACCTACCATCTTACTACTACATACTTTTACTACTATCCTTACTACCTCCTACTATCTTGCTATCTTCCTACTATCTACTACCTCCTACATAATATGTTTGCTTTCCTTTTCTTAATTTTTTTTACATTTTCTAGTAATTCTCATTCCTCCTCCTTAGCCTTGCTCAATAGTACTATCCTGTTCTCCCCAACATGTAATTAAATAGTGGTAGTACAGTACACAGACATGTCGTTTTTCAGCAGATACCCTCTTTGCAAACCGGCAAATCTGGTATCTGTTCTTCCCTTGTAATCCTATTCAATCATCCTTCATTTTCCTTCTCTTCCTCTTGCTATTTTCTCTTATCAACTATTTTCTATATGTCTTATAATAAAAGATTCTTATTGGCTGTTTCTTTTCTCCTCTTCTCTTCCTCTTGTTTTCTATTCGCCTCATATTTTCCTCTTCCTCTTATTGTTGTTGTTTTCTCTCCTCTTCCCTATTGCCTTCTCTTTTCCTCTTCCTCTTACTGTTGTTATTTTCTGTCCTCCTTTTTCCTCTTCATCTTACTGTTGTTGTTTTCTATTCTCTTCCTCTTCCCTATTTCATTCTCTTTTCCTCTTCCTCCTGCCGTTGTTTACTGTCCTCCGTATCCTTCTACTCCAACCGTTTTCTATCCTTGTGTTCTCTCCTCCTCCTCCTCCTCCTCCTCCTCCTCCTCCTCTTCCTCCACCTCACCCTCGAGATAACAAGAGGTGTGTGTCTGGCCCTTTCTGGATCACCCTGAGCTGGTTACACAACACGGCCTTGGGAGTCACGCCACGCCACCTTCACCCTTACCTCGGCAACAAGTTTACAAGTATATTAAAGAAAAGGGGGGAGTAAAAGAATTAAAAAAAACCAGAGACACTCTTCTCTCACCCGTATTACTGGGACACACACACACACACACACACACACAACACACACACCACCACACCCCACACACACCACACACACACACCACACACACCACACACACACACACACCACACACACACACCACACACACACCACCACACACACACACACACACACACACACACACACCACACACCACACACCACACACACACACACACACACACACACACACACACACACACACACACACACACACACACACACCACACACACACACACCACACACACACACACACACACACACACCACAACACACACACAACACACACCCACACACACACACACACACACACACACCACACACACACACACCACACACACACACACACACACACACACACACACACACACACACCACACACACACACACCACACACACACACACACACACACACACACACACACCACACACACACACCACACACCACACACACCACACACACACACACACACACACCACACACACACACACACACACACAACACACACACACACACACACACACACACACACACACCACACACACACACACAACACACACACACACACACACACACACACACACACACACACACACACACACACACACACACACACACACACACACACACACACACACACACACCACACACACACACACACACACACACACACACACACAACACACACACACACACACACACACACACACACACACACACACACCACACACACACACACACACACACACACACACACACACACCACACACACAACCACACACACACACACACACACACACACACACACACCACACAACACACACAAACACCACACACACACACACACACACCACACACACACACACACACACACACACACACACACAACACACACACACACACACACACACACACACACACACACACACACACACACACCACACACACACACACACACACACACACACACACACACACCACACACACACACACAACACACACACACACACACACACCACACACACACACACACCCACACCACACACACACACACACACCATTAAAAGGATTAGTTTGAATAAAAAGAGTGAAATTAGCCCATTTATCACTCCAGCTCTAAAAACCAGCATAAAAGAAAAACACAGGTTAGAAAATGGCCATTAACTTATGGAGATACTTACAGACAGTATAGAAATAAATTAACATCAATTTTACGAACAGCAAAAAACGTGTATTACAAAAATCTATTTTTGGAAAACTAAGGAAACCCAAAAAGGCAATGGAAAACAATAAATTCTTTGATGGGCAGAACAGACAGTTACAATAAACGCTCTATAGAATTAAACCCACCTTGCTCGGATACATCCGTGAAATTTAATGAACATTTTCTAAGAAATAGTTCCATGATTAATGAAGACGAATTTGATTTAATAAAATATCTTAAAAATTCACCAAGTTTTTCCATGTATTTGGCTCCTACCAATAAAACTCACGTTGAAAAAGTCCTCAACACGCTGAAATCAGATACGCCTGGGTATGATGACATATCTCCCAAAATACTAAAGCACGCCTCATCTTTAATATCTACTCCTCTGACCTATTTAATTAACCTTTCATTAAAAACTGGTACCTTTCCAGACCGATTAAAAAAAGCCAAAGTAATTCCTTTGTTCAAGTCAGGTGATAGAAGTGACTTAAATAATTATCGCCCCATTTCCATCCTTCCTGCATTTAATAAGATTTTTGAAAAAATTATTTCCTCTCTCCTAATCAATTACCTTGAAAAAAACAATCTTTTGACTGAACACCAGCATGGCTTCAGAGCACAGCATTCTACTGAGTCTGCAATACTACAGTTTGTCAGCAATGTGTACACATGTTTGGAAGAAAAACTATATGTTATTGGTGTATTCATGGATTTATCAAAAGCATTTGATACCCTTGACCACAAAATTTTACTTCACAAATTAGAACACTTAGGAATAAGAGGTGTACCATTGAAATTATTTCAGAGCTATCTCAGTGACAGAAAACAGAGTGTATTTTGTAATCACATTTACTCTCCATTTGAATCCATATATAAAGGTGTACCACAAGGTTCTGTTTTGGGTCCGATTCTGTTTCTTATATATATTAATGACATTGTAAATGCTAGCACAAAATTTTCTTTTCTGATTTATGCTGATGACACAACACTTTTACTCAAGGACAAAAATCTAGATTCACTATACACAAATTTAATGCCAGAGCTAAACAACGTAAAATCATGGATTCAATCAAATAAATTAAAACTTAATATTTCAAAAACAAATTATATTTTATTTCAAAATAGGTCTGTGAATAACTCCGTCCCTCCAATATTATTAGATGGCGAAATTATAGAACAAGTCAATCATGCAAAATTTCTTGGTGTCACGATTGATGAAAACTTAAATTGGAAAAAGCACATTAAATAAACATGTCTGAAACTTTCTAAGATAACTGGCATTCTATACAGAGTCCGCCATAACCTAACTACAGAGGCAATGATCAGCATTTATTATACTCTTTGTTACTCACACCTCATATATTGTGTTCCTATATGGGCATGCACATGGCCCTCTTTTTTAAGTAAATTATCAATAGCACAAAATAAAATTCTTCGGTGTATATTTTTCTTTAAAAAGTTTGACTCAACAGCAAAAGTATTCTCTGAAACAAATATTTTAAAATTCCCTGTTATTCACAAATATTTTACATTATTATTAATATTCAAAAGTCAAGAACAAAACACAATATTTAAATTAGTTGAAAATGTTACCCATACAAGGAGTAATAATATTAACCTTATTTGTCCAATATTTAGAACAACATTATTTAAAAACAGTGTTATCAGTTTTGGTCCGAAACTCTTTAATGATATGCCTCATGATAAAAAAAGTTCTCCTTACGACTAGCAATTTAGTTAGATATAAGAGAGAAATTAAAAAGTATTTACTTTATCAACAAAATATGTAATTATTATTTTACTACAAGTATAAATATTTTTTAGTTTATCTGCTCAATCTATTATTATTTTTATTTTTTTAGTTATATCTATTGTTTTTTATTTTTGTTATTATTATTATTATTATTATTATTATTATTATTATTATTATTATTACAATTATTTGTATTCTGATACTACTGTAATTCCATTTATTACCCGTGTCATTACTGAATGTAGTTATCCTCAGTTTGGATATATTTTTCTATGTATGTAACTTTATTTAGGCAAATAATCATTCAGCTAGTCTTAAGTTTCCACGCCCGCTAACAATACAGTAAAACTATATGTCCGTCATGGAGCTTCGGCTCGACGGACCGTGGCTAATGTTTATGAAATTTGTATATATTACAACATTTGTCTTATTATTAGCAATAAACGTTTACTTACTTACTTACACACACACACACACACACACACACACACAACACACACACACACACACACACACACACACCACACAACACACACACACACACACACACACACCAACACACACACACCCACACACACACACACACACACACACCACACACACACCACCACCACCCACCCACCCACCCACCCACCCACCCACCCACCCACCACACCACCACCCACCCACCCACCCACACACACACCACAACACACACACACCACATACGATGCCCGCCGCTTGCTACAGGATGATGGTTAATTTTCATATACATCAAAAAAGGACTGGCCAAGGGCAAACAAAAAGGGTAACAAAAAGCCCGCTAAAATGCCAGTCCCTATAAAGTAGAGGCTAAGAGAACATAGACAGAGAGGGTGGATCAATTTAGTTCGGGAGGTGTTTTGTCACTCCTCTCTTGAAAAAAAAAATTATGTCGTAGAAAGGTGGAAAACTAAAAACAAGAAGAGAATTCTAGAGATTACCAGTGAAAGGGATGAAAGAGTGAGGATACTGGTTAACTCTTGCATTAGTAAGATGGACGTCGTCTCCATGGTGTCTGCCTTTGCATACCCACCGCCTGTTGACTGGCTTGTTATGTCATTATCGCTTTGTGCTCGCAAGTAAACTCTGGCACTCTTCCTGTTTCCATTTTTCCACCTTCCTACGACTTAAGTTTTTTCAAGAGTGAAGTATCAAGACATCTCCCGGACTAAATTGGCCCACCCCCCTTTCGTTATTCTCTTACTGTCCTCTTTATAGGGACTGACACCTCGCAGGCTTTTTGTTATCTTTTTTTGCCCTTGGTTAGTCCTTTATGTTCAAAAAAAGAAAAAAAATTGTCTCTCTCTCGGCTTTGCCTGTAACCGTAGACCGTGTTACTGCAAGGACGTATGTATAGCCGCATCGCAACAAGCTTTATTAGACACTTTTCTTGTTATATACTCGTGAATGTCTCGCTGTGAAGCATAAGTAGCCCTTTTTTCATGAATTCCGAGAGAGAGAGAGAGAGAGAGAGAGAGAGGAGAGAGAGAGAGAGAGAGAGAGAGAGAGAGAGAGAGAGAGAGAGAGAGAGATATAGAGATATGATAGGCGCGGAAGGAGGAGGAGGAGGAGGGTAAAAGGGGTACGTGACTGTGTGTACGTGCGTGCACATACGTGGTGGTGGTGGCGGTATAATCTTTCCATTTTATCAAATCACTTTTGATGTGGCCGCCTGAGGCGTATGATACATGTTTATAAGTCTTATTCTTTATGTTGTTTTATTAAAATGTCTTATTCTTCATGTTGTTTATAGTAGGTGGCGGGGGTGAAGTGACAACACAGTTAGCGGTCATACGCCTCAGGCGGCCACATCAAAAGTGACTTGATAAAATGGAAAGACTATAGTAGGGGTGGTGATAGTGGCGGTGGTGGTGGTAGTGATAGTGATGGTGGTAGTAGTGGTGGTGTAAATAGTAGGGGTGGTGATAGTGCTAGCGGCGGTGGTGGTGGTAGTGATAGTGATGGTGGTAGTAGTGGAGGTGGTGTAAATAGTAGCATTATATAGAGTTATAGCAACTTAGTAGTAGTAGGAGGAGGAGGAGGTAGTAGTAGGAGGAGGAGGAGGAGGAGGTAGTAGTAGGAGGAGGAGGAGGTAGTAGTAGTAGTAGTAGTAGTAGTAGTAGGAGGAGGAGGTAGTAGTAGTAGTAGTAGTAGTAGGAGGAGGAGGAAGGGGAGGAGGTAGTAGTAGGAGGAAGAGGAGGTAGTAGTAGTAGTAGTAGGAGGAGGAGGAGGAGGAAGAGGTAGTAGTAGTAGTAGTAGGAGGAGGAGGAGGAGGAGGAGGAGGTAGTAGTAGTAGGAGGAGGAGGAGGAGGAGGAGGGTGAAATGTGTGGTTTAGTAAGAACACCAA
>JACEEZ010000869.1:451151-453651 GCA_016584305.1 Chionoecetes opilio | reverse complement strand
TATCTAATACTACAAAATTTACAAAAGTTGAAGCAACTTTGCCTCGAGGTCTCGGAAGCCTGGCCTCGCCATCACCTGTCTCCATCACTACCTGGTTTGCCTCACACCTGTTCCTGGCCGATGGAGTCGCTGGCTTGTTACCTGTTCTGTTCACGGTGACCGGATGTTTGAGCCAGTTTGGGCCATGGGCCACCACGCCTAGGGCGTTTTGGCCACGGGGACTGCCTAAGTTGGACGTTTGGGCCACGGCCACACATTTTGTATCTACTGCTGAGTGGGACAAAGAAGCGAAGCTTTAACTTCATGCATCAACACAACCTTGTGGTCGACCTGAAGGAAGGCAAGAAGACAATCCCAGAGTTCCTTCGTGGCATCAGTCACAACCTTCGAGGTGGACAGCCCAACGTGTAAACAGCCCTGACATAAATGGGGCCCCCAGACCCCCCTGCTAATTAACTAAACTACCCTGGGCACTGATTACGTAATCTAATCTCGCAGGGGGGGTTCAACCCCCAAGACTCCCCTTGTGTTATTTTTCAATTCTGACGGCTGTTGTACGCAAGGGTTAGAAATACTCCTTATGATGAGAATGAAACCTTCAGCATATATAAATCACCGATCGTATATTGGTTTGAACTGCACATATACCCATTAAAGAAAATTCTTGTTATTTTCATATTTTGTTCCGTGGACCAAATGTCATACCTTTCGTGGCCAAAATGTCCTAGAGGTGGTGGCCCATGGCCCAAATGTCCATGGCCCAACATCCGTGGCCGAAACTTCCTACATTCCCTGTCCACATACCTGTTTGTAACTCATTTATGTCCTGAGAGAGAGAGAGAGAGAGAGAGAGAGAGAGAGAGAGAGAGAGAGAGAGAGAGAGAGAGAGAGAGAGAGAGAGAGAGAGAGAAAGCTAAGCCAGTCACCCAGCCGGCCGTGGTGCCTCCTGTGTAGGGTAATTAGTACTGAAGGGCGGCGCAGTGGGTGTTGAGGTCGTGGCAGCGAGTCGTCTTGTCTCCTGCTGTGACGACCTGAGTATAAAGACCTGAAGGTTACTCGTCGTAGTCGTCTTCGAAGTCGTTCTCCTCTTCCGTATTATTTCTTCTGTTCCATTTTTTTCCTATCTCTCTCTCTCTCTCTCGTTCATCTTCCTCCCCATGCACCTATTTCCTATCAAGTTTATCCTCCTCCTCTCTCCTCCTCCTCCTCCTCCTCCTCCTCCTCCCTCCTCCTCCTCCTCCTCCTCCTCCTCCTCCTCCCACCTCCTCCTCCTCCTCTTTCTCTTCCTCCTCCTCCTCCTCCTCCTCCTCCTCCTCCTCCTCCTCCTCCTCCTCCTCTGTCGTAATGGGGGACAAGGCAAATGGAAGGAGTGGATGAGTAAGTTAGTAAAGGTGTTATGGATGTGGTAAACTGTGTGTGTGTGTGTGTGTGTGTGTGTGTGTGTGTGTGTTGTGTTGTGTGTTGTGTTTTTGTGTGTGTGTGTGTTGTGTGTGTGTTATGTGTGTGTGTGTGTGTGTTGTGTGTTGTGTGTGTGTGTTGTGTGTGTTATGTGTGTGTGTGTGTGTGTTGTGTGTGTGTGTGTGTGTGTGTTGTGTGTGTGTGTGTGTGTTGTGTGTGTGTGTGTGTGTGTTGTTGTGTGTGTGTGTGTGTGGTGTGGTGTGTGTGTGTGTGTGTGTGTTGTGTGTGTGTTATGTGTGTGTGTGTGTGTTTATGTGTGTGTGTGTTGTGTGTGGTGTGTGTGTGGTGTGTGTGTGTTGTGTGTGTGTGTGTGTGTGTGTGTGTGTGTTGTGTGTGTGTTGTGTGTGTGTGTGTGTGTGTGTGTGTGTGTGTGTGTGTGTGTGTGTGTGTGTGTGTGTGTGTGTGTGTGTTGTGTGTGTGTGTGTGTGTGTGTGTGTGTGTGTGGTGTGTGTGTGTGTGTGTGTGGTGTGTGTGTGTGTTTTTGCCTCATGTTGTTCGTCTCCGCGCCCCCCCTCCTGCCCCCCACCTCCCACCTTAGCCTTGCAAACAAACAAGTGACTTTGAAGATTGCATGTGTGTCACTGGTAGGGTCGAAGAGTTCAGACTTTGTTCTCTCTCTCTCTCTCTCTCTCTCTCTCGTCTCTCTCTCCTCTCTCTCTCCTCTCTACTCTCTCTCTCTCTCTCTCTCTCTCTCTCTTCTCTCTCTCTCTCTCTCTCTCTCCTCTCTCTCAAATTTATGGCATATACTTTTTTTTATATCTTAAGATTTGTGTTTTTTTTTAATTTTCCATAAGCGTCACTACAGATATAATTTCAGTTTTCAATGGAGGATCTCTCTCTCTCTCTCTCTCTCTCTCTCTCTCTCTCTCTCTCTCTCTCTCTCTTCTCTCTCTCTCTCTCCTCTCTCTCTCTCTCTCTCTCTCTCTCCTCTCTCTCTCTCTCTCGTCTGTTGACAAGTATACCCGTGATGAGGCCGCCAACAGGTGATTATCTTGGACAGGTGAAGAGCGCGGGTTAATCCTGTTTGTTTAGAAGCCTCATA
>JACEEZ010000869.1:441151-446151 GCA_016584305.1 Chionoecetes opilio | reverse complement strand
GTGAGTATAAATTGAAATTGGTGTTCATAACGGGGCGGAAGATGAAGAAGAAGATTTATAGAAGTTGGAGAAGAAGAAGAAGAAGAAGAAGAAGAAGAAGATAAATAGAAGCTGAAGAAGAAGAAGAAGGAGGAGATAAATAGAAGAAGAAGAAGAGAAGAATATGCTTAATTAAGAAGGAGGTGGAAGCGAGAAATAGGAAAAGAAGAGCTGAAATGCATTTAAGTACACGATTAATAACTATGAGGCTACAGTGAGGATACTAAAGAGGAGGAGGAGGAGTAGGAAGATGATGAAGAAGAAGAAGAAGAGGAGGAGGAGGAGGAGGAGGAGGAGGAGGAGGTGGTGGTTGGCAGCAGTAGGGGCGCCAACCAACCATATGGTGGGTATTGGGTAGGGCCTGAAGCGGGGAAGTCAGGACCAGGATGGGGCCAGGGGTCAGTGGCGCGAACCCCGGCAGCCACCACCACCACCACCACCACCACCACCACTACTACTGCTACTGCTACTACCACCACTATGCTACTACTACCACCACTATGCTACTACTACCACCACTACCACCACCACTACTATAATAATACTACGAAGGCTATTGGTTTAGAGAGCGATGCAATAAGAAACAGGATGGCTATAGAAGGAATTAAAAGGAAAGGAGTAGAGGGGAAGGAAGTGCGTGGTAGGATAGGAAGGATAGAGTAAATATGGGAAGGAAGGGAGGAGGGTAGGAAGAATGAGTGAAGAAAGGAAGGAAGGAAGGGAGAAGGGTAGGAAGAAAGAGTGAAGGAAGGAAGGAAGGGAGGAAGGTAGGAAGAAAGAGTGAAGTTAGGAAGGAAGGGAGGAGGTTAGGAAGAAAGAGTGAAGGAAGGAAGGAGGGTAGGAAGAAAGAGTGAAGTTAGGAAGGAAGGAAGAAAGAAAGGAAGGGACGAGGGTAGGAAGAAAGAGTGAAGTTAGAAAGGAAGGAAAAAAGAGAGAAGGAAGAAAGAGTGAAGTTAGGAAGGAAGGAAGGATGGGAGGAGGGTAGGAAGAAAGAGTGAAGAAAGGAAGGAAGGAAGTAAGGAAGGGATGAGGTAACAGGAGCCTGATAACTGAGGCAAGACCCAGAAGTCTGGTGTATGGCGCGGCAGCTTTTCTCTGTGTGTGTAATGATGGTGGGTTTGGAGCAGGCCACAAGGCAGGCTCTGTATAGCGTGGCAGGCCTACCCCTCCTATACCCTACCCTGCCCTAGCCTGCCCTCACCCCTTCTCGTTATCACCCACACACTCCCCTCAACCTCTTCCCCTCACCCAAGGCTGGAGAACTAACGCGCACTTGGAAGTTGAAGTTGGAACACCGATTTTGCGATATTTTTTCTCGTCATGTGTATTCAAGTCTTCCCCCTCCTCCTCCTCCTCCTCCTCCTCCTCCTCCTCCTGCCCCTCCTCCTCCTCCTCCTCCGACGCCCTTAGCACAACCCCGCGACCCCGCCCCGCGCCCTCGTGCCCCTGACGCCCCATAAAGCAGCCTTGGTCGTGCCCTTTGCTTCACTCGGTAGTCTGAAGGTTGTCTCGTTATCCCGTGACTGGGGTTAAATGGTTCTCTCCTCTCTCTCTCTCTCTCTCTCTCTCCTCTCTCTCTTCTCTCTCTCTCCTCTCTCTCTCTCTCTCTCTCTCTCTCTCTCCTCTCTCTCCTCTCTCTCTCTCTCTCTCTCTCTCTCTCTCTCTCTCTCCTCTCTCTCTCTCTCTCTCTCTCTCTCTCTCTCTCTCTCTCTCTCTCTCTCTCTCTCTCTCTCTCTCTCTCTCTCATATTTTGCGCCAACTCATGATAAGCTTCTTACTTAATGCAAACAAAAACAAAACTACTTTATCTTTTGACTATTGTTTTGAGTAGCTATTGTCTGAAGTAATGATAGCCAAACCAAAAGACACTTCAATTATAGAGAATGGAAATGATGACAATAAAAAAGGGGGTTTATCAATTCATTATTCATTAATTAACTACTTGTGCTTCACTTTTTAGGAACAAAACAGAGAAATGCATAGGACAGTTTTTTGTGATGAGGAATGAAATCTGTGATGCTATTAGGAAGCAAAGATTGAGTGGTGGTGGTGGTGTTGGTTTTGGGACCTTTCTGTGTCTAGGTGTTGCATAGGTTAGGAGGGAGTGAACCGGGGGGGGGGGGGGGGCGTGTTAGTGGTGTTGGGAGGTGTGGTGTTGATGGAAGAGGATCCTGGTGTAATGGTGTTGTGGTGGGTGGTGGTGTTGGGAGGTGTGGTGTTGATGGAAGAGGCACCTGGTGCGATGGTGTTGGGAGGTGTGGTGTTGATGGAAGAATATACTTGTGTAATGGTGTTGTTGTTGGTGTTGGGAGCTGTGGTGTTGATGGAAGAGGCTCCTGGTGTAATGGTGTTGTGGTGGGTGATGTCAATATGGTGTTTGGTTGGTTATATGATGAGTTTTCAGGTGATTTTCAAGTTTTCAGGTGGTGGTGTTGGTGGGGATAGAAGAGGAGGTAGAGACAATGGCTATGGATATTCCAATGTTGGTGATGAGATAACGAGTAACCATCATCACCACTATCTTCATTACACCATCACCATTATTATCACCACACACACACAGCACATGCAGTCTCACAACCATCACCATTCTACACCTCCACTATTTATCACTTGCACGCACCATCACCACCATCACCATCAATACCCATATCACGTCACTAGCGTTTCCATTACGATTCAACCTCCTCCTCCTCCTCCTCCTCCTCCTCCTCCTCCTCATTTACCACTACCTCCTCCTCTTCTACCACTACCTCCTCCTCCTTCACTTCCTGCTCCTCCTTCACTTCCTCCTCCTCCTCCACTTCCTCCTCCTCCTCCTCCTCCTCCTCACTGTGTTCACACCATTACAAAACACACATAACATGACCTATCTATCAAGCACTAAACCTACCCCCACAAACTAGTAGTAGTTAGCCATAGATTACAGCTTTCAACTTTCCTCACAAATTCCATGCAGTTTTTCTATATTGCATGGTATCATTTCTTTTCCGGCCAGCTTCGGCTGGAGGGATGGGTGGGTTGGGAGGAGCCTTCTACTTCCTATCCTTTCTCTCTTATTATCTAGTCAGTGTAGTGTAGTTAAAGCAAACAGCCTTGTAAGGACCTATCGGTCTGTAGCTGTTTGTGTTTCCTTTGTATTCCTCCTCCTCCTCCTCCTCCTCCTCCTCCTCCTCCTCCATGAAACTTCCGTGTTCCTATCTTCTTTTAAGGACATGGTATCCTTTTCCAACTGTTTTCTTACAAGTAGTTGATAGTTAGTAGTATGTAGTTCAGCAGATACCCTCGCTATGGACCAATAGGTCTCCTGGTGTCTGTTACTCCTATGTAATCCTATGTAATCCTCCTCCTCCTCCTCCTCCTCCTATACTAAACTTCCAGCATGGATTTTGAAATAAGAGATCCTGCTTAACAAACCTACTGGATTTTTTTAATGTCATTTATTCAAACTGGGACGCTAAAATTCCCTCGGATGTAATATACCTTGATTTTCAGAAAGCCTTCGATACAGTTCCCCATAAGCGACTTTTGACCAAACTAAGGGCACATGGCTTAGGAGAGCAATTATGTTCATGGATTGGCGATTGGCTTTCAAATCGTAAACAACGGGTAGTAATAAATGGCGAGGCATCTGATTGGTTAGATGTTACTAGTGGGGTGCCTCAGGGCTCGGTCTTGGGTCCTACTCTTTTTCTAATATATATCAACGATCTGGACTGCGGACTTGTATCTAAAATATCGAAATTTGCAGATGACACCAAATTAGGCGGTAAAGCATATACTAGAGAAAACTGCGAACTCATACAAAGGGATCTCGACAAGCTATCAGATTGGAGTGATAAATGGCTATTAAAATTCAATTACGATAAATGTAAAGTAATGCATATAGGCAACGATAACCTCAAATATAACTATCAAATGCAAAATATATCGTTAACTGAAGTACAGCAGGAAAAGGATTTAGGTGTCATCATCAGTAATGATCTGAAAACCAGTCCGCATTGCCTAGCTGCCAGTAAAAAGGCAAATATGATGTTGGGCTTTATTAAACGTAACTTTGAACATAAAACTCCGAAAGTAATGACACAATTATACACGTCCTTGGTTAGGCCCCACTTGGAATATGCCGTTCAATTCTGGTCACCCTGTTTCGTAAAAGATCAAGCCAAATTGGAATCAGTGCAAAGAAGAGCAACCAAACAAATTCCATCTCTGCGAAATTCATCTTATGAAGAGAGACTGCGGAAACTTAATATGTTTTCCTTAAAGGATCGTAGAATCCGTGGGGACTTGATAGAAACCTTTAAGATTCTAAAAGGTTTTGATGTCACTAATCAAGAGAACCTATTCGAGCTTTCAACTCAAGTGACAACAAGAAATAATGGTTTAAAACTAAACGGTCAATGTTGCATCACCGATCTCCGTAAAAATTATTTCAATGTTAGAGTCGTTGAACGATGGAACAAGTTACCAGCAAATGTTGTCGGAGCCAGCACAATAACTACATTTAAAAACAGACTTGACGCGCACTGTAAAGTAAATGGGTATTGATAGTGCGAATTCGTATCTAGTCCCCCGTATCGATTAGTTGTAGTGGTAGTTGTAGTTAGTATTTTTCATATCCTATCATTCTGCACAATGAAACTTCCATGTTCCTATCCTCTTTAGGGACATGGTATCATTTTCCAACTGTTTTCTTACAAGTAGTTGATAGTTAGTAGTATGTAGTTCAGCAGATACCCTCGCTATGGACCAATAGGTCTCCTGGTGTCTGTTACTCCTATGTAATCCTATGTAATCCTCCTCCTCCTCCTCCTCTACCACCTCCTCGAAACAGACTGACGCGCACTGTAAAATTAATGGGTTTTGATATTGCCCTGCGAATTTATATTTTAGCCCCCCGGATCGATTAGTGTTAGTGGTAGTTGTAGTTATAAAAATACTTCATATCCTATCATTCT